>JAVJIF010008506.1:0-169841 GCA_038442645.1 Agave tequilana
CCTGTCTCCCCCCATTTATTTACAACAGTGAGTTTTCTCTGCGGTAGTGTCTTTGTTGAAATTTGTGGGGGGTGAGGGATTAGTTTGGCCTTGTCTCTCGTGACCTTGCCCAGTTGGGTTCTCTAATCTGGAATGTTGCCTCAGAGATGTGTGCTCGACTTGTGGTCTTTCTCATGAACAACTAGTACAAAATCTACCAAACCTCGATAGCCAATACAACAGTCAGCCTTCTGTAAGCAGTGATCCTACAGTTAGAAACACTGCAACAGGTGGAGAGAGATCTTAAGACTGTAGAGGTCCAAAATTTTCAGAGCAGAACTATAGATTTCCATCACGTATTGGAGCGAGGAATCTGCAACTAGTTTTCCTGCTTTTTGTCTCAGATTAAAGAAACAAACACCTCTAAATCACATTAAATTCAAGCATATTTAGCCTCTCATAGATAGATTATATTCATCCTCCTGTGTGCATAGGAATGGTGGCATCAGAATTGCACCTACCCAAAAAAGGGGACAAAAAAAAAAAAGAAAAGAAACAGAAGAAAAGAGAATAAAAGAAGGGAGGACAAAACAGATCCCTAAGAGAGAATCTGTGTTTTATGTGTTTGAAGCCATTTCTCCTTTCAAGTGCTACAGAACTACTAGTATAAAGATGAAAAATAATAGGGGTTTTCTGCTCTACGAAGACAGTTTATGAATCATATACGATTTCTTGTGAATTCATACAAAAGAAATGGGTGCATCCATGTATTAATATAGGTGTCTAGTGAAACTAGGCATGTTCTAGTCGCATCATTCTCCAAAAACTCGGCCGTCTTAATGAGATATAAAGAATATTGTATCCTACCAAACCCCATTGCCACAAATTTTGAATTAAATGAAGATACACCAATATCATTTTGCTGCCATGTCCTTACCAAATCTCACCGGGTAAGAGGTGCTGGAGGACTGGTGGGTTTGCCAATCTGCTCCCAATTCATTCACCACACCGACTCTCTATGGACAAAGAATATAATGGAGGTGAGATAGAATCTCTTCTTAATCTCCAAAATGTCATCTGCAACGAAGACCATCTGTATAAAAAGCGTTGCGCATAGTCAGACAATTGCCTGAAGTATCAGTTCATTGTTCCAAGACCCACTAAGACCTATCAAGGAACTCTGGCACCACAGAAACATTGTTTTGCATATTCTCTCATCTTATCCTCCAACAACAGGTGAAGTTCCAATTTTCACAATATAAAATGAATCAACTTCTCCAGCACCTCACCACACCAAGTCAAACTCATTTCAAACACAAATCTAATTAGAATCCCACTAGGACCACCACCATATCAGAAAGCCACCTCCAACTAGCGAAAAGTAGGTCATGCTTAAGTTTTGTCACGTTCCCCTTGGTTCCATAGGTGACTTCTAAGTATACTCCAGCCACCAGATTCTTAAAAACTGACAAACTCCATCCTCCAGGATCTCCACTAACTGACATGGGCACGTTCAAACTCAAACAGTTCCAACCCTACCACCATCCACACACACAAACACACCCAAAATAAAATGTAACTCAAAGAAAGAGGTTAGCTATTAAATATTTGTTTAACTTAGACTCATGAATCTTAAATAGGGTACGGTGTTAGTCCCAAAAGCTTAACTCAATTAGTAATAAATTAATAATAGGTTTTCAAGTTTTTTGTTATTTTATCCTATGCAAGTAAAGTTAAGTGAAAAACCACAAGTTGTTTTGTTGAAAGCTGTGGTTGCGGAGATTGAGGTAGATTCCCCACCCCACAAAAAAAACCCAAATCTATACACTGTTTTTAAATCTGGACAGGTGGAGAAACCATTTGAATTTTCTTCCCTACCAACCAAATGCCTTTTAAATCTGGACAGGTGGAGAAACCATTTGAATTTCTCTTATACCAACCAAATGCCTTGAATTCTTGTTTAAATGTGGTAACCCCTTGGTCCCATAATCTTGGTACAAAGCATCTAAATCCTCATTTCTATCGTTCTACGATCTTTTCTCCTAATTTCCCCGTCTTTTGCATCTCTCATTTTGTTTCCATATTTCTAGATTATTCTCATGAACTAGAGTTCATTCATGTACTCCAATGACCGTCCTCGATCCGAAACAATCGATTCTTTACAGTGTTCTTAAAATTGAATTAATCGGTCAATTAATCAGCCGATTAATCCTATTCGTTGGCAGTCCACTTAATATTACATTAAACGCTCTGATTATGCTCTTGGGCGATTAATCGGGTCCAAACGATTAATCCCCAATTAATCTCCAATTATACCCGATTAATCCAATTAATTTCTGATTAAATCTGATTAATCATTTAGGCATCTCATATGTTTTTATTTGAAAACTTATCATTTTGTGTGTGTTGGATCGCTAAATAGTTCTAAATAGTTCATGTTGTAATGTTGATGATTTGATAATGATCTTTTATTAAATAGTAGATGAATTATGATATATTATTATTGTATATTTTGCATAAAATGATACTTATGTTTTATTATTTTTGATTATTTTTCAAATTAACTTATTTAGCAATTTTTCTCCATCATTCTTTAAAACTCATTATTTTAGTTAATAAATTTGACTAATTTTTTTTATTTATCTTATTTTGCAGGTAAGTTCTTTGATTTATATCTATGTTGCAAAATTTGAAATCTTAAATTGCTAATGCGAAGAGATAAATTCTCTACTTTTTTTTTTTTTTACTATTTATTCATATTGTCTTGATCATATCATGGTTTATAACTTCACATCTAAATATTGTCTTGTATAATATTTTGCCGTTTTCAACAATTAACTGTAGATATTCATATGTAATTGTCTATAAATATAATTAAATATATTAAAATATTCAAAAATGATTAATTTCCGATTAATCAGATTAATCATTATCCAGTGTTGGACCGCACGAATAATAAAACCAATTTTTAGAACACTGATTCTTTAGTACATCAGGTGCACAAAGACAATCCAGGGTTGGGTCAGTTATTAAAAGATCAGAATACTTCATGAACGCTTTGAAAATGATATTTCAACAATTGAGCAGCATTGACACAATTCCATAATAGATCAAGAAAAACAAAGTTTCTTAAACTCAACAAGATGAAGACCAATGGGCTTTGAGTATAGATTGGAGACTCCCTCCACCCTATGAGATTTTACCTAGAAATGGAAGTTCAAAAGATCCCCTTCATAAAAAAGTTGAACCAAGAAAAGTGATTCTGCTATAATGACTGAAGAAAGTGCTACTTTACATGGAGGTAAAGTATGAGGATCTTACTTGGAATGTCTTCACCAACAGATCTATCAAGCATGTAGTTTTAGTTTGAAGAAGGTTGGTTCAAAATTACATTATTGGAGCTAGAAGTGAGTTTGAATTACGAGACAATACCCATCATCATCGACCATCTAGAGTCGTTGCACAAATGGGCGTAGGTGTTGGATTATGTTAAAACATTGTTGGAGGCTTGGTCTAATACAAAGATATCTAAAGATTGTGCAGACACAATCCAAGTAGCAAAAGCAAACTGATGCAACTCAAGAAGAATGACAACACAACACAACTAAGCCATTTGTCCCAAGTATTTGGGGTAGGCTACATGAACCAAAAGAATTACGCCTGATCGGGCACATGGATCAGCTTTCTCCACTCATTCTCATCGAGCAATATGCCTTCACTAAGACCTTTAGCCTCTATATCTTGTCGTATAACCTCCATCCATGTTTTCTTCGGTCTCCCCTGCGCTTTTTTAACTTGCCCTAAATTGATACGCTCTACTCGCCGGACTGGCGCATCTATAGGTCTACGTCGCACATGACCAAACCATCGTAAGCAGTTTTCTCTCATCTTCTCTTTTATAGAGACTACACCTATCTTACTACGAATATCCTCATTTCTCACCTTATCTCTCCGTGTGTTGCCAAACATCTAACGAAGCATGCACATCTCTGCTACACTCATCTTTTGAGCATGATGTCTCTTTATAACCCAACATTCTGTGCTATATAACAAAGCTGGCCTAATAGCAGTCCAATAAAACTTTCCCTTCCGTCACAACAGAATGTAACGATCACATAAAAACTCCTGTTGCGCTCTTCCATTTCAACCAGCAAGCTTGGATCTGATGGTTGACATCACTATCGATCTCCCCATCCTTTTGCATAATAGAACCCAAGTACCTAAAATGACTGCTCATCGGTATTTCTTGTCCATCTAGTCTCACAATACTATAATCTCGAATTTCCTATTTACTGAATTTACACTCCATATACTCTTGTGGCTCTACTTAATCTAAAATCTCGAGATTCTAGAGTTTGTCTTCATAACTCAATTTGGCATTTACCCCAGCTCTCGTCTCATCGACTGAAACAATATCATTAGCAAATAGCATACACCACGGTATCTCATCCTGAATAGCTCTAGTAAGCCCATCCATCACTATGGCAAATAAGAATGGACTCAATGCAGATCCTTGATGTAATCCAATTGTGATAGAAAAATTACTTGTTATGCCTCCACAAGTTCTGGCATTTGCCACTACTCCATCGTACATATCCTTGATTATGTCAATATATTTGATAGGGACTCCCTTTTTCATCAATGTCCACCGTAATACCTCTCTTGGCACCTTATCATAAGCTTTTTCTAAATCAATAAACACTATATGTAAATTTCTCTTCCTCTCTCGAAATCGCTCTATAAGTTGACGAAGCAAATGAATAACCTCTGTCATCAATCGCCCGGCATGAACTTTCTCTGATATTGTAATATTCTGCCTTAACATGTGTTCAATTACCCTTTCCCAAAGCTTCATGGTGTGACACATGAGTTTTATTCCATGATAGTTTGAACAACTCTGAATATCACACTTATTCTTATAGAGAGTTACTAAGGTACTCTTCCTCCACTCATTTGGCATCTTTTTAGCTAGCCATATCTTGTTAAAGAGGTCTGTCAGTCATGAGTCATCTCACGCCCACATCTCCTAAGCATCTTCATACCTCAATAGGAATTCCATCCGAGCCAACAGCTTTTTTTGACTTCATCCTCTTCAAGGCCTCTTTAACTTCATATTCGCTAATTCTGTACATATAATTATGGTTCATATCCTGCCACTGAATGGTAAGGTCATCCAAGTCTTGAGTAGAACTACACCATTGAACAATTTATCAAAATACTCTCTCCATCTTTCTTTGATTTCATCTCGAACTAAACTTTCTGATCCTCATCTTTGACACGCCTCACAGTACATAAGTCTAGTCTTTCTCTCCCTTATTTGAGCAATTCTATATATATCATTTTAACCTCTTTGGTGCCCAACTTCTCATACACTTCTTTATACACTTTAGCTCTTGCATTCTGAACAGCTTTCTTAGCCTCCTTCTTGGCTAGCTTATACCTCTCAAAACTCACTCCATCACAATTTTTCTTCAAATCTCTATAAGAGTCTCGTTGATCTTAATGGCAGGTTTTACCTCTTCATTCCATCATGATGTGTCCTTACATAGTGGAGCATCACCCCTTGATTCACCAAGTACATCTTTACCTACTCTTTTAATGCAGCTAGCAATTTTATTCCATGTTGTATTGGGATCATCTTGGGCTTTACAATCTGCTTCGTGTACTACTCGATCTACGACACAGTGCTGCCCCTACTAGTGCCACCCCTCCAAACATTCAAAACAGCTCCTCTAATCCTCCAAAAGGGTGTCGCCCCTCCACCATCTCAAAAAGGTGTCGGCCCCCTCCTACGTTATCCAGAGGTCTTAAACAGGGCCCTCATCCAGAGGTCTCAAACAAGGCCATAACTATTTAAGAATCAGATTTTTTTTTTACATCTGATCTGGCTATTTGGATACTCTACAAGAATTCTCTGGTAAGATCTGATTTGTTTATTGCTCAAAAATCAGATTTTTTCATCTAATTTGGCTATTTCAGGCTGAGAAATTGTTTCCTTGATGCAATTCTGGCTGCTATACCTCTATCTGGTAACTAAGTTGCTTATTTCTCTTCCTTACTAGCTATTTCCTGCTACTGTCTGATTTCTGGTGATCTATCTACTGGCTACTATGTCTGAGACTACAAGTTCCTCCACTATAATCCGTTGGTTGAGAATTCTATTCCAAGACAATGTTGGAGACTACGGTAAAATTATGGATCCAACTACTTGTTATGGGCGCAGGCATTCCGTATATTCATTGGTGCTCAAAACAAATTAGCTCACCTCCTTCAAGATCCACCTGCTACTTCAGATCCTACTTATGCGACCTAACTTAGTGGATTATTTTGTGATGACATGGCTTCTCAACAGTCTAGAGGAGAAAATTAGTGGTAGAGTTATGCTCTTGACTACCGCTAAGGAGATGTGGTGATGTATGGTAATGAGAAGAACCCCTCAAGGGTGTTTGAGCTCTATGAGCACATGTTTGAGCTCAAACAGGGAGACAGATCTATGCCTAAGTTCTATGTGGACTCAAAGGTCTTATTGATGAGTTAAAAATACATCAACCTGTTGTTACTAATGCGACAACACTGAGGGATATCGTCAAGATCTCGCGGTATCTAAAGTTTTATCTGACTTGAATCCTACACTACGATCCCAGGTGCGAGGTCAGATACTGGGAGGAGATAGCATTCCCACGTTGGCTACCACCCTCTCGAGAGTAATGTGAGTCTCTACTGAATCTGATATTTCATCTGCACCATCCATTAAACAGTCTGTCATGATTTTCAGTCGTGGCAGAGGTCGTAGTTGTGGCCGCGATTTTGAAAGACGAGGACATGGATTTGTTGGAGGTGGACGTGGATCTTATGGAGGCAGACAGAGTATCTCTGAGAAAGGCCCTCGGCAATGTAGGCATTATGGACATAGCAATCACATCTCCAAAAAGTGCTGGAGAAATTTGAACGTCCTGAGTATGCACAAGTATCTGATTCTAATTCTTCTGCCCCGTGTGGTACTCCTCAGAGTTCTTCATCTGCTATTCCTGACTCTTCCATGGTTGTACTGTCACAAGAAGAGTATGATAGACTCCGACAGTTAGAGTTCTCGCAGAATGATCTTTCAGCGACTTATGTATCTGCTTCAAGTATGCAAACCTATATTGTCTCTCCTCAAAAGCCTAGAATATTAGACTCAGGAGCCTCATCCCATATGACAGGTACTAAATAAGAGTTTGTTTTATTAAATTTGTCACGTGTTCACCCCTCTGTTAAAATGCTGATGGTAATCATTCTCCTGTATTAGGGAATGAGGTAGTTCAAGCTACTCCATCCTTGACCCTTACTGATATCCTATATGTTCCACGATTTCATGTTAGTCTCTTGTCAATCAACCAGTTTACTAAACATAATAACTGCAAAATAACATTTTTCCCTTCTCATTGTACGTTTCAGGACCTGTCGACTGGAAAAAGGATTAGTTCGGGGTATGAACGGGGAGGCATATACTATTTGGACGATCGAGTGACCCCTATCGGCTTGATTACAGGTCAGCCTGATCCAGTTTTACTTTGGCACTGGCGCTTGGGTCATCCTTTGGTGCAAAATTTCGGTCTGTTATTCCTTTTGAGTCCTCTATTTCTTCTTTAGATTGTGAGTATTGTGAGTTAAGCAAGCATCATCTAGCTACCCCTTTCAGAGTGGAGTCAATAATCGTAGTAATTCTGCATTTGAGTTGGTCCACTCTGATGTCTAGGGTCCTAATCGTGTACCCTCTATTAAGTGTTTTAGATTTTTTTTGTTCTTTATTGATGATTTCTCTCGCATGACGTGGTGGTATCTCCTAAAAAAGAGTCAGAAGTATCCAATGTTATTGAACATTTCTTTAATGAAATTAAAAAACAGTTTTCTATTTCAATTTGTACGCTTCGTACTGACAATGCCTTAGAGTATGTTAAAAAAATGTATCTATTTTTGTTCTAAAAATGGGATTATTCATCAGACCTCTTGTTCTCGTACATCCCAACAAAATAGGGTTGCTGAACGCAAACATAGACACATTCTGGATGTCGCTAGAACCAAAATAATTCATATGAGCGTCCCGAAATATTTATGATCTGATGTTGTATTAAGTGCTTGTCATCTGATTAATAAAATACCCTCTTCTGCCTCGATATAAAATCTCCTTTTTTGTCTCTTTTCTAACAAAACGCCTTTCTCCATGACTCCTCGTGTTTCCGGCTGCACTTATTTTGTTCATGACTTGTCTCCTGGGCTAAATAAGTTATCTTCTAGATCTATAAAAGTGTCTTTATTGAGTATTCTAGAACACAAAAAGGATATCAATGCTATAATCACTTCACCAAGAAGTATTTAGTATCTGCTGATGTTACATTCTTTGAGTATGTTCCATATTTCTCTCCACAGGTTCCTATCACTATATCCGAGATTGTTCCTCCGTCACTAACTGTGTCATTTCCTACATCTGCTTCTACTGTTTCTTCGACAGTTCCGCCAATAGAAACTCAGGATCACTCTGCAATCAAGCCAGTTCGGAATTTCAGATATGTCTACACTCATCGCCAAAGGTTCCAGCTTCCGAACCAGTTCCGGCTACGCCTCTCCAGTAGACGGTCCTCCTCCACCATCAGTATCTCCCTCTGATCTTGATATTCTCGTTGTCCTTTGAAAAGGTAAACGGTCTTGCATTGATTATTTTATTTTGAATTTCGTTTCTTATGATCACTTTAACCCCACTTGTTAGCGATTTGCTTTATCTTTATCTTCTGAGTCTATACACAAGTCTTATATAGAGGCTTTATTGATACATACCTGGAAGCAAGCTATGGATGAGGAGATGAAAACCCTTACTTTTAGAGAAATTGGGAGTTGGTTTCGGCACCAACAGATACTGTTGTTTGGTTGTCAATGGGTATTTACTTAAAGTACTGCCAAGATAGATTTGTGGATAGATATAAGGTCAGGCTCGTGGCCAAAGGTTATACTCAAATATATGACATCGACTATTTTGAGACATTTTCGCCAATTGCCAGGATGAATTCTATCAGGATTTTATTCTCCATTATTGTTAACCTGTCATGGTCATTGTTCCAATTGGATGTTAAGAACGCTTTCTTATATGGGGATCTTCAGGAGGAAGTTTATATAGAGCAACCCCACAGGCTATGTTGCTCAGGGGAAAAAAGTCTGTCAAGAAGGTCATATATATACTCAAGCAGAGTCCAAAAACGTGATTTGAGAAGTTCAACATTACCATTTTTGTTATTGGATTTCACCGTGTCATTCAGATCACTCTGTCTTTGTTCGGCGTACAAAGTCTGGCATCGTAGTTCTACCTGTTTATGTAGATGATATTTGTTGACTAGTAGTGATTCAGCTGGGCTATTGGAGACTAAGAAGTATCTTAAGGGTCATTTTGTCACCAAGGACATGGGACGTACAAAATACTTTTTGAGAACTGAAGTTGCACATAAAAAGCACAGTATACTCCTTTTCAGTGAAAATATGCTCTGGATCGTCTTGAGAAAGCAGGTCTTTTGGGATGCAAGCCTACTATCACTCCAATAGAAGCCAATGTGGATTTATGCTTTGATGACAGTCATGCACTTGATGATCCAAGAAGATATAGAAGATTGATTGAAAAGTTGATATATCTCACAGTTACTAGGCTAGATATAACCTTTACTGTAGAGCTACTGAGTAGATGCATCAGCCCAAGAGACTTATTGGTTAGTTGCGATAAGAGTTCTGGCTTACATCAAGAGTTGTCCAAGAAAAAGGTTGGTATATAGGAAACATGAGCATGTACGCATTTCTGAATATTCAGATTCAGGTTATGCTAGTGACCGAGGAGACAGGAAGTCTACCACTTAGTATTACACCTTTGTTGGAGCGAATTTGGTGACTTGGAAGAGCAAAAAGCAAGATATTATGTCTCGCTCGAGTGCAGAAGCTGGGTATAGAGCTATGATTCACACAGCATGCGAGATGGTGTGGTTAAAGAATTTACTGATGGAGCTTGATTTCAGACAGTCTGGGCCCATGCCTATGCATTGTGATAATCAGTCTGCTATCTATATTATCCAGAATCCTGTATTCCATGAAAGGACCAAACACATTGAGATTGACTGTCATTTTGCCAGAGATGTTTGGACAAAGAAGGTGGTTACGTTCTAATTCACACCGTTTTCAAAGCAGTTAACCGATCTCCTTACCAAAGCCCGCTCACCTCAGGTGTTTTTCTAATCTATGTAACAAGCTGGGCATATTAGATCTCTATACTCCAGCTTGAGGGGGAGTGTTAAGTTGGATTATCAGTATTAGATATTAGGTTGTTACCCATATACCTAACTTGTCTTCTATATATACCTTGCACCTTCTCTTATAAAAATCGATCAATTCAATTATAGGGTTTCTATTTCTCTACAGTCTTTAATCATGTTATTTTCTAATAAATTTTGTCCACAGACACTGATCTTTAGTATTTGATACATGATTGCATTCCTTGATAAAAGACAAAAAAGGCCACCATAAGACAGGACTTGAGGAAGGTTATATTTCAATTTCCCCCCAACATAAGAGTGATACTAATGTTCCTCTTTCATATATTAATGACTCTTATTCCTTAATATAACTACATGCAACGCCTCCATGTGAATTCAGAATCAAAAAGCTGTCTGACACAAATGGGAATAAAATTGAAACCAAATAAACTCAAGAATGTAACAGATTACCCTCCATGAAAAACTAAGCTACTGAAATTGGGCACACGTCATCCAGTTTAGCTGAAAGTTCTAATCCACCATTGGCAAGCTATATTACGCAAGTACCATGCATCCAAATTCAAAGCACGCCAACTTCCATTTACATAGATTTGTTTCTTTATGAGAGTGGTGGCAATCACACAAAACCTACAATCACATCTATCTGAAAATTGTTAGTAATTGTGTGGTTCCTCTTTGGTTGTTGACAGACGAATTAGGCAGTGAATCCCTGATATGACTCTAGCTAAAGTGTGTATGGTTTATATTAAAGGGGAGAGATGAAACAAGAATGCAAAAGAAGAGAATAGATGATGTGTTTTACTGTTTGCTATAAGGAATTACATTCAACTTTATAATGCAAATAATGACAACGAGATTCAGAGAAAACAAAAGACCAATCGAACTTGAGAGACACAAACATCCACCATCATGCATCATCACTTCTACCTCCAAAATCCTTTACCCAGTAAGAACCAATTGGCATAAATTTTGTTGTGGTTCGGTAACAGCATTCACGGTTGCAATTAATAAAACACTGCCGTATTCAACTCAATAGCATTCCAAATAGGAATATACAACATTCAGCTTTGCGTTTACGGAAACATAACTAGAAAATATGCATGATAATTCCACACTGATCAATGAGAACTGCAAGAAAACTTAAGCAAAATGTTGCATTGCTATACTTATTAGCTAATTTACAAGAGTATGATCATTCCAGATACACTATCAAAACAAAGAAAGATCTGTACATATGAGTAGAGATGTTGCCTTTAGACGGCGGAATGTTGGAGAATGAGAAACCCTTGTAGCCTTTATATGCGTAGTACGCAATCCTCGTGTAATAGAATCCCGGCAAGAACAGTAGTGATCCCAACACAGCAAAGAAAATACCTACGGTCCCCCCCAAAAAAAAAGTTTCAGTCAGTGTATAATCTAAAACACTTTTAGAAGCCCAGCTACTTTCTATATAACCAAAGACTGAAGAAACAAAGATTTGTTTAAGACTAGCCATAAATTGAGAGAGAACCGCCCAAAGATAACAAAATGACAAGAAAATAAGTTGCCAAAAATACTAAAATCCACATATGTCCCAAATAACCAATTTATCAGCAATTTAACCTGAAACAAGAAATCAAGAAAGAAAAATAGCAATTTCCTTAAGAAAAATCCAATTTTTAAACAGATCGAGAAGGAAACCCTCGCTAGGGTTCTTGAAGCGGGGGGGTGATTTTTACCGTGAGCGGAATCCCCGCCGACGTGATTATAGGCCATGATGATCCCCACAACGATCGCGAGAGAGCCGAAGACGAGCAGAGCCACGGCGAGCGCGATCTCTTTGATCGGGGGCTGGTTCTGGCGCACGTGCGGCGAGTCCATCATGATGTCCTCGTCGGTGATCGAGAACGCGTGATCCACGTACGCCATTAGAACCCGAACCAAAGCAAACGAGAATAAGAGAGATCTAAAGGAGAGAGAAAAGAAGCGATCGAGAGATATCTTTTTCCTCTTGTTGTTGTGTTGCGGAGTTTGAACACGGAGCGAGACAGCGAGCTGCTGAAAAGGGAGAGTTTTTATTAAGGACTGGATTTAGAACTCGGGGATGATTGGGGCCCACTGGATCGAAGTAGAGGGAGTGGGTGAGTATGGGACTGTGTGGGTTTAATGGTTGAAATAGAATAATCTAATGACAATTAATAAGTAGTTGTTATTATTATTAAATTAGAAAGCAAGTTAATTGTTTTGGCTTCTCTTTCTTGGTCCAAATCCGCGAAGCCTTGGATGGATTCAAAGTGACGCTGCCTAATTTGAAAGTCTACAATTGAAATGTCAAAAATGGTGGTTAATAATCAAGTAGGAGTTTCTTTCTTTCTTCTTCTTTTTTTTTCTTTTTCTTTTTCTTTTTTTTCTTTTGTTTTGTCTGAACAAATCAGCCAGAACTCGAAATTGAGACTTTTTAATGAGTTCATTCAATTTGAAGTTCAAGAGAGTGGACTGAAAATCACATAGGGGCTTCGGTTAGCTGTAGAAGTGAGGAAGTAGTAATAGTTCTTTTTGAAATTTAAAAATTTTGGTTAGTAAGTTTTTCAGTGTTCAGATATTATTTGGGGTGTGTTTTGAAAATTGTATGTCTTTTCCGTGTTTGAATGGTAATGTGAAATTGAAAGTGAAAAAGTTAACCACAAATTTGATCGCAAAATAACATTAAAATAAAATTAATTATAAAAAAATGACTGTAATTAGAATGCAGCTGAGATTTACATGACCACAAAATTAACTGTTTTAAATTACAACTTATTACATGACCACAAAATTAACCGTATCACCTTAAAAGTGAGGGAATGATTATGTAAAAGAGATGAGTAAAAAAAGAGAAAAAGAAATGATTTTCTCATTTTTCTTTTTCGATGTTTGTATGGACAATAAAAGTGAAAAAAAATGAGGCATCCCACTTTTTCACTTCCTCACCTCCCTGTGCATCCAAGCAACCCTAGTGGAGTCCAACATACCTTAGCGTGGTTGGGCGGTTGCTTACCGATTGTCCCTGGTTTAGCTCAGTGTGATTGGGTGGGTGCAGAGTAATGGAAGGCTTTGCCTCTTCTAATAAGTGAAATTCCATCTATCACAATACAGAGTCGCGATGACGAGTTATGGAAGACTCTTTGGCGCCATGTGAAGTCCCATAATCTTGTTGCTGAGAGCTTTGCCTTTTGGCGAGTCAACTCTTCAGCTCAGAGTTCTGGGCTAAGGATAGCAGGGGCATATATTTTCCGTAAGTTCTGTACGCATCAACCTTGATCCACCGAGTTCGTGCGACCGAGCAAGGGGCCTGGGGTTTATCTCCTCGTCCTGCAACGGTTTCAAGGAGTGAAACGGTGGTCAAATCTGAGGTGTCTCCTTGCCAGCTCTTGGAGCCATAATTTGGTTTCACTATCTGCGTAGTTGTTACAAGTTGTGGGACTCTAGTGCTTCGTGCAACCAAATACTTTCCTTACCCTGTGATAACCTTGTAAAAAAGTAAAGATTTTTTCATATTAACACCTAAAATCTTTGCTAATTTCTTATTCTCATTTCAAATCCTCCAAAATCCTTTAAGTTGGGACAAAAAAAACACTTTCCTTACTTGTGTAGTTTATATGTGAAACGGTTCCTAAAATATTCTCTTTTTAGCTTTATATGTTATACAATTATTATAATCTTACCAAATTACCCTTCTTCTTTTTTTTTTTCTCTTATTTCCTCTCAACAAACTCATTTTCTCAACCCCAATGGCTACTTCCATTTTCCAACCCTCCTGAATCTCTTCTCTACCCCCATCCCGACATTTCTCTTCACTTCCCAAACGAAAGCTGCACCAATATTTGGATGAAATCCTTCATTTTGATGACAACCAGGGTTCTCTGAAGGTGGGAAGAGAGTGATAGTGAAAGAAAAGGTTGAGAGAGAGAGAGAGAGAGAGAGGGAGAATGAGACAAAAGCAGAAGTTGTCGGCAGTACCATTTTCGTGTAGGGATGAAATGTATTTTCACCATGCCACCGTGAGAAAATGATGCAAGAATGTCAATTTTGTTGGCGTAGAAATATATTTTGACCATTCTACCATTAGAAAATGATGGGGAAATACCATTTTGGAGGTAAAAAATATTTTTTGATCATGTCATTGTTAGAAAATAAACTGCAGCCAACGTGAAAGTTTTTTATCTCAACTTAAAAGATTTGAGGGATCAAAATGAAAATATAAAAATTTAAAGTGTGAATAAAAAATTAACAAAGTTTTCAGATATCAATATGAAAAAAAACCAAAAAATATTGTTCTCAACACATTGATCGAACCTCCGATCTCTTTGTTGCAAGTTGGAGTTCATCTCAACCTCGAGCCTTGGTTTTTTCCACTTCATATGTCTTTGTCAACCCACTCTAACTAGACTGAATCTACCCCACAAATATTGTTGAAACATATCTCATGCATGGTAAGTGTGATTTAACATGTAGGTAAGACATCGTTGTAGCAAAGAGGGAAAGAAAAAGAAAAAAAGGAAAAAGAAAGGAGAAGAAAAGAGATGAAAGGAGAAAGAATAGCAAAATCATATATTCAAGCCGAATGAAGTGAGATTTTTCCCGTGACTTTTTTTTCAATTTTATGCATCGGTCTGTCCCAAAAGAGAGAGCTAGAGAAAAAATTAGAGAGAAGTGTCATCTCCCCTCTTTCAGCAGCCCTCCCTTCTCTTAGCAGCCCCTACCTCTCCCTTGCCCCCTCTTCCCTTTCTCGTTCTTCCTCTCTCCTCTCTTTCCTCCCCCTCTCCCATCTTCCACTTCCTTCTTCTGCCTCCCTCTTCCTTTTTTTCTCTCCTCTTCGACGCTCGATTCACTACCAAGCGATAATCTAGTTTATCAAGACTGACCAAAGGGAGATTTTTTTTTTCTCGTGACTTATATACAAATTTTGTCCGTCTTTTCGTCTTTATTTTCATGTGAGAGAGAATGAGAGAGCGAGAGGGAGAGGGAGGAGAGAGAGTCGCCGTCGGGAGAGAGAGCCGCCGCCGGGCTACTCCCGTCACCGCCCTTCCACCGCTGGCATCCACTCTCCCCTCCTACCTCCCCCCTCCGTCTTCTCACTCCTGCTCCTTCTCCTCCTTCTACCACCACCTTCCTTTACCTTCTTTTTCTACCTTCTCCCTCCATCTCTCGGTAATGAAGTGTCGCAGGCCCTCCGCACGCGTGCATCGGTTCTATTTGATTTTTCCCAATTCATGAAGATTTTTCTTTTAAATGTTAGAATTTGATTTGGTAATGACGGCGGTTCTTTGGTTTAGACGAGGCGATTTATTACCGATGGAGACATCTGCGGGTTTGCGAATGATCGAGAAACCCTCGTTTTGACAGTGGGTGGTTCTTTTTTCTTGCTCGTACTGTGTTTGATGAAATGCTAACCCTCAATTTACTGCCAAACTTAGTAAGTAGATTGTTCATTTACATAAAGAAGGTAATTGAGAAATAACAATAGTATTTTTGAATATCTTACTCATTGTACTGTAGAACGAAGGTATCATTGCATTGTTTTTCTTGAAATCAAAAGGATTCGAGAAATTGATTTTTCTAGCAATGTATGAAAGAGAAAGCATAAAAAAAATTCAAAGTCAATAGATGATTTGGGCTACAATTTTCTCCTCCAAAAAAAAAAAAAACCACACACAAGAGACAAAAGAGTGAAATGAGGGGGAGTCTATACTGTCTATGCTAATAATTTTATACCAGTTTATATAAATGGGTAGTGCAAGGGTAAAGAATTTACAATTGTTTATGTAAAAGGGTCAGGAAAGTGTAAAAGATTTATTCCTACTGTTTGACCATTTACACCGGGGTTTTTATAATAATTTTAGGTATCTTTCTCACTCAAATAGGACCATACATCGTCTGAATATAAAATCTATTTCATTGAAATTGATTTATATTATTTCAAGTATTTATAAATCAAAAATCAAATATGTTAAATAATTTTTGACCATGCATCAAGTAGGAAAAAAACGGACGGTCTAAATAGTAATTTGATTAGTTTAACGGTGTAGAACATTTGAAACGTAAAAAAATTGGTTTGTAGGGATTTTTAAATGTTAGATTATGATCAATTGACCGGATCAAGAATTTGTATGTCTAAAAATATAGATCTAACCAACTCACTACTTTCGGCCGTTCATTTTTCGTCACTTGATGGATGGGAAAAAGTATTCAAAACGCTTGATTTTTTATTTTTAGTTACTTTAAATAATATAGATCAATTCATTGAATATTGGATTTTATTATTTGAGTGGGAAAAATTCGGGCTCGAATCCTTATGGAACTACACAAGTCTATCTCATATGTAATTATTTGCATAGAATACTTCAAACTAACAAATAATATATAGAATACCGTCTAATTATATATGCAATACTTGTTGCGGAGAGTTTATACTTCTCATTTCCAGAAATATAATTGTATATAAAATATTTCAAACTAATTAAGTAAATATTTAGACTACTTATATAATCGCATGTAGACTTCATTTAATTATGTAAGATTCTTGAGGCTTTGCATTTTTATATTGTGATGGCTCAATTTCATCGTTCGCATTGCTTGGTTATTTTAATTATTTAAAATAAAATTTCGTATATAATTTTTTATTTATTATTTACACGACTTACTTCTTGGGCCTAAACTTAGAGCAAATTTGCATCCTTTACCCTTTGAACTCTGTAAAAATTAATCGTGAGGATAGAAAACCAATGACTTTTTAATTAGGGTAAGGGCTTTTACACTACCGTTACTCGACCAGTTGGCACTCCTAATTATAGGCTCATGTCTTAGCTTGTTTCTTTTGTATTTAATTGGTTACATGCTATCAAACACTATTTGATGTTCTTTTTCTAATAAACCATTTCTTATGTTACTAAAATAAGGTGAAAGGGGAAAACAAAAATATCAGGAGAGCTTGCATGTTACCCTCTTTCTTCTCTTCTCTCCTCTATCACAATTATGTAACAGCCAAAAGAAAAAAAAACTTTGTTTAGTAAATGGTAACAATTTTCAGGTTGCTAAATAAAATAGTCGACAGAGCAGTCAACCAGCCGGAGCAGCATTCTAAGCTTAGAGTTAGCGATCGACCGATCAGAATGAGTTATGTTGAACTTAAGGTCGATCGCACGGTCGACCGTCTTGGGCCTGCTCAAATAGGGCTAAGCCAGCGGTCCACCGCTCGGTCGAACGGGCCAGAGTCAAAAACTGTATGCACGACTGTGCATGTCCGGTCGACCGGGTGGTCGGCCAACAGAGCCTTTGCTCTACGGTGCGGTTGACCGTTCGGTCAACTGGCCGAGACCAAAAACTGATATATTCATTATTTAAAAATCTTTTGATAAATACTTAAAATTATACACACACACACACACACACACACACACACACACACACACACACATAGATAGACTTGTGTCCTTCCAAAAGGATTCGAGCCCGGATCCTTCCCACTCAAATTCAACCCTCCGACATTTGAATACAAGATCCACTCCATTGAAGTTGATATATATTATTTCAAGTATCTATAAACCAAAAATCAAGTGTTTTGAATACTTTTTGCTCATCCATCAAGTAGGGAAAAAATAGACGGCCTAAATAGTGAGTTGGTTAGTTTAACAGTGTAGATCATTTGAAACCTAACAAAAATTAGTTTGTAGGGGTTTTTAAATGCTTAGATCATAATGAAATGGCCGGATTAAGATTTGTATGTCTAAAGATATAGATCTAACCAACTCACTACTTTCGACCGTCCATTTTGCGTCACTTGATGGATGGGCAAAAAGTATTATAAACACTTGATTTTTGGTTTATACATACTTGAAATAATATAGATCAACTTCAACGGAGTGGATCATGTATTCGAATGTCGGAGAGTTGAATTTGAGTGGGAAGGATCCGGGCTCGAATCCTTTTGGAGGACACAAGTCTATCTCATATATATATATATATATATATATATATATATATATATATATATAATATTATATATATAGGGATAGACTTGTATCCTTTCAAAAGGATTTGATCCCGGATCCTTCCCACTCAAAATCACCCTCCAACATTCGAATACAAGATCCACTCCGTTGAAGTTGATCTATACTATTTCAAGTATCTATAAACCAAAAATCAAGTGTTTTAAATACTTTTTGCCCATCCATCAAGCGACGCAAAATGGACGGCCGAAAGTAGTGAGTTGGTTAGATCTATATCTTTAGACATACAAATTCTCGATCCGGCCATTTCATTATGATCTAAACATTTAAAAACCCCTATAAACTAATTTTTGTTAGATTTCAAATGTTCTACACCGTTAAACTAACCAATTCACTATTTAGGCCGTCCGTTTTTCCCCTACTTGATGGATGGGCAAAAAGTATTTAAAACACTTGATTTTTGGTTTATAGATACTTGAAATAGTATAGATCAACTTCAACGGAGTGGATCTTTTATTCAAATGTTGGAGGGTTGAATTTGAGTGGGAAGGATCCGGGATCAAATCCTTTTGAAAGGATACAAGTCTATCTATATATATATATATATATATATATATATAATATATATATATATATATATATATTATATATATATATATATATATATATATATGAGAAAAATGTATATCAGCCCGCGGGCTGAGAGTACTCTCTCAGCCTGCGGTGACATGGCTCAATTTTTCACTCACTAACTTGCGGCCCGCTTATAGGAAGAAGTTAAATTACCAATACCCCTTATGAAAAGCTAATTTTTCTTTAACTTTCCTTATTGTTTATTATTTTTTTGCCCAAAAGGCAATTTTTGGAGCGCACGTTGTCAGACTTGTTTATTATTATTTTTTCCCCCTTTATTTTTGCCGCTCTTTATATGATTTAGGTTATTGATTATAAATTATTTTTCCCCCTATTTCCTTACCTCTCTTTGTCAGATCTAGGTTCTCCTATATAGTTTATTTTTTTGTGTATATAATGTAGACAGAGACTTTGGTCGTAGTGTACATGGTTAATTGCGACCAAGGTCGCAATGTTGTTATTGATAAAGAGGGCCAGCATCTGCAATGTAGGGTCGCAGTATAATGACTGTGACTTAGGTCGCAGTACGTTAGGTAGGTGTTTCTTTATATTAACACGCATATGTTGTTATTGATAAAGAGGGCCAGCATCTGCAATCTAGGGTCGCAGTACAATGACTGCGACTTAGGTCGCAGTAGTTAGGTAGGTGTTTCCTTTATATTAACACGCATATGTTGTTATTGATAAAGAGGGCCAGCATCTGCAATCTAGGGTCGCAGTACAATGACTGCGACTTAGGTCGCAGTACGTTAGGTAGTTGTTTCCTTTATATTAACACGCATAGCGACCAAGGTCGCAGTGATGTTGTTGATTAATACTAAAGACCAGCAACTGCGACCAGGTCGCAGTGTATTTTATTAAGACTCGGCCAACAACTGCGATCAAAGTCGCAACCTTCATTTTAAAATTAACCTTAGAAAACAGATTCATATATATTTAAAAAAACAAAATACAATTTTTAAACTTCTAATCCTCATCATCACCATCGTAATCAGATTCGTCGTCAAGAGTATGACTGCTTTCGTCTTCCGTATCGCTTTCCGTCCCTTCCTCCTCTTCAGCCACAATCTCCTCTTCGCTTTCTTCCTCTTCATGTTTGTATTTTGGTTCATCAATGAACTCCCAGAACGGGTCGTCTGTATCAAGCTCATCCTCTGACCCGTAGCGAGGCATATCTTCAGAATTATACATCCAATCATCATTAGATGATTGGCTTCTTTCCGGTGAAGACGGTGGAGAAGACATTTTTTGAATCTATTTTCCGAACAGTGAGAGTAACGAGTTTGAGCAAAAATTTTAGTATGTTTTTAATCCTTTGTTGATGACCCTTTATATATTTTTAATCCCGGAATTCCAAAGGGTTTAAGCTCTCAAACCACGTGAATATCTCCCAAACTTATTTTCTACTCTTTCCCAAAAATTGTATACTTCCTAGGTGACTGTTCAGTTATCCAAAACAGTTTAAAAGTTAATACACTATAACTTTAAATCTTTAAACTCCAAAACAGTACATTATTGCGACCATAGTCGCATTGGGAACTGATAAATGATTAAGTAACTGCGACCATAAATTGTCAACCGTTAGTCATCAAATACTGTCCTTCGTATAATTTCTGAATGTTTGTCTGATCCTCCTATGAACAATTAAATTGGTTTTTACATATATTATGCGACCATGGACTGCGACTATAATCGCAGTACCGCGAATATGGTCGCAGTATTTAACGAGAGCGATAGTATAATCACAGTTTACGTATTATTTTATATTCTTTTTTGTTCTTTATTTTTGACTGTTGTCTGAATAAGGACTGATTCTATAGTCGCAGTTCACCGTATCTTTTGTCTCAGCCGCCTATAACGTATGAATTATTTTTAATTATTGCATCCGTAGTAGGACTGCGACTATGGTCGCAGTGTTTAAGAGCAGCAGTCGCAGTTTAGATATGTAATTAAAAGAGCTTATAAGTTAATATAGTGAGAAAGAGACCTTACAAAAAAATAGAATTAAAAGCTTTTAAAAGATGACAAAATATAATTGAATATCAGAAGATCAGGAAATCCTAATCCTCGTCATTATCACCATCATAAGCAGATTCATCGTCTTCATTCTTCTGTTGTTCCTCTTCATCACTTATTTCCTCATCATCTTCCTAATTTTGAGGTTTTTTTGTTTCACCGATGAACTCCCAGAATGGATCGTCTCTATCAAGCTCTTCGTCTGACCCGTTACTAGGAAGCGAGCCTACAGCATCAGAGGACATGCTTTCATCAAGCATGTCTCCGTCAAGTGGCAGAGGAATAATGTCTTCTTCACTAACCCACATGAAAACTTCATTATCATCATGAATAGGATGACCAGTTAATACATTATTTGATGTAGTGAGATAGTCAAAAGGAGTGAAGTCCAGACTGTATCAGATTCACTAGAATATCCTGAAGACAAAGGACCGGTGGGGGAACGATTGAAGTTGAAATCTAAGTGTTCAGAGGAAGAAGATGGGGAAGACATGATTCAAGAATGAATTTTTTTTGGAAGTTTTGAAATCAAATTGAAAAGGAAGAGCAAAATATAGTTTTCAGGTATGAGATAATATATTAGTTACAAGCATTATATAAGGTCAATATTGTGGAAGAACATGAATAGTAATAATAATTGTTACAGGTGAGGGTTGAGTATGGTAGAAAGTGGTAAAAAAAAATTAAATATTTAATTGAAGATTTATTGCGGGAGAATCCGAAGAGTTTCTTTTTGCCAGAGGTTTAATGCTTGAAGTAGAAATTAACTTTTTATAGAATTGTTTGCCTATATCTTTAGATTACGTATGGTGCACATCTTTCTTTTCTCGAGATTAACATTAGTGCATCTCTTTTTTCTAGACTGTTGTTGTATCACGGTAGAAAGAATATTAATTACTTCATTTAATTCAGTGTAATTAATATAGTAATTTTTATAAGATTTGATATACGCGAATTGATCTCAGGGTCGCATGGCTAATCCACCCCTAGTCGCATATTAAAAATCTTTTACATAAGGCATGGGAAAGAAGATTGCGACTTTGGTCGCAGTACTGAAGGAGGTCGCATTGTTGTACGATAGAATGCGACTAGGGTCGCAGACGTTATATAAAGAAGTTTTGTTATACAATGACTGCGACTAGTGATTGCGACTGTGTCGCAGTTGTCATATAAAATTGAAATTATATTGTATTAGGTCGCATAAAAACGTTTTGTTATACTATGAGTGCGACTAGTGACTGCGACTGTGTCGCAGTTGTTATATTGTATTAAGTCTGCGACCATGGCATGTTTTTTAAATTTTCAATGCTTCTGCTTATTTTACATTATATTGATCCAATTTTTTTTAATTATATTTTTTGATGTATTAAAATTACAAATTTTATAACTGTAGATATATTCAACTGAAATTTTGTTTGTTCATGACTTTATTCCAGTTTAGAATTAAAAAAGGGGTATTTTTGTCAATTTGTTTCACAATTGTTTAGGCGGGATTTTTTTGATTTTTTTGGCGCCAACACACTGCGGCCGATGTGTGGCATATATTCAGCCACATCCCTCCGGCTGAGAAACTCTCTCAGCCTGCAGGCTGAGGTAGAGTAACCCCTATATATATATATATATATATATATATATATATATATTATATATATATATATATATATATATATATATATATATATATATATATATATATTGTAAAAATAATACATAGTATAATATGAAAAACATTTGTATATTGAATATAAACTAAATTATCAAAATTTTAAAATATAAAACATATAAAATATATTATCATCTATAACACAAAACTATATTCTAAAAATCATGAGATTTGACTTGAAAAACATTTGTGTGTGGATATTGAACAATCAAATCTAATCCACTCTTTACAAGAATCTAAACTTACAAACATATGAACTCAAGTCTTCTTCTTAATCTTGTTCTCTATCTTGACTTGATTCAAACTAGATTCCTTGAGCTTGTGTCCTCCTTAAGTGCTATACGTATTTTTTATACTTGAGCTCTTAAATCAAAATACTTGTTAACTTTAAACTTGACTTTTAGGTCCAATGATAAAACTAACTCTAAATCATGATCTTAATTAAACCTGTAACTTAAATAACATAAGATCATTAGTATTATAACTACATGAGTTAATCATCAGAGTGATGGGGCTTCGTGGGCTAAGGCAATGGAGAGTTGCTTTGACATCTAAAACATGCTGCGACTATTTTGTCAAAACCTGACAGTCTCTGGACCCAGTTGGTTAAGCACAAGTATCAGTTCGATTGCCCTTGGAGTTTGTATACAAAGCCTAAAGCTCGCTCTTTGGTGTGGAGGGAGATCTACGATAGTGCTGGTGTTTTGCGACTGGCTTTGTGTACAAGAGAGAGCAAAGCTCTAATTTGTTCTACCAAAAAAAAGGGAACTCTGTTCCAAGAGGAGCTAAAAGAAATACCAAGTCAAGCAACAGCAAACTCTATGGCCTTTTTTGGGTTAAAACGCACAGAATAGACCAAGAATACAGAGATCACAGGCAAACTGGTAACAGTCATAACAATAAGTTCTCATCGATGTATCTGCTTGGATCATATAGCATATACTATATCCATGTGCATATTTGCAGAGTGTTAGTTATGACAAACCTTTCATTGACTAAATGCTGACATTGCAATTTTTGGATTGAAGAGATTACAATTTGGCTTTCGCAATGCAGCTTTCGTCAAGCGGGGAGGGCCAGGATGAGATCGACTTCGAGTTTCTTGGGACTTGAGTGCAGATCCTATCACAGTTCACGCCAATGTGTTTGTACAGGGAAAGGGGAACAAGGAGCAGCAGTGGACTTCCATGAAAATACACCTAGGGGGTGTGAATAAGTGTATGGCTAATCTAATGACAAATGATCCGGAATTAAAAATTAAATGCAACACACTTAGTATAACCGAAAAGTGTAGCCGAGTTCTCCGTGAAGGGCTCTAAACTATCTCCTCTAAATTTCTCTAAATAAGAGTTGAGGTGCTATATAAAACTCTCTTGGTTCAAGACAAGTGAAGCACACAATCATACAAGCACATAAGATATGAGCAATATCAATTAATGCAAGATAAGAGAGAGAGAGAGAGAGAGAGAGAGAGAGAGAGAGAGAGTGTGTGTGTGTGTGTGTGTGTTAAGAGATAGAGGATCAATCGCAAACACAAAGATATCTTTCGAGATTCGAGTCACTACTCTACATCCCCACCTTCATATAGAAGGATTTCCACTAAATCATCCACACAAAACTTCCCACATAGGGAACCTCCACTGAAGATTTGAGTAATACAAATTAGGACTACATAACTCCTCTCTCTAACAAACACAACCTCTACACAAGAGGTAAGACACAAAAATAATCACCTCTACGCTTAGAGGGATGGACACTTAGCCAAATAACAATCACCTCACACTAGATGAACAAGGCTGAAAGCCAAACAACAACCTCAATCACCTCTACACTTAGAGGGATACCAACAAACCTCCACATCACCTCTACACAAGAGGGTATCACAAACACAAATAAAAGAAGGTTTACAACTCTTGGTGGTCTCTCTAATTCACAAACTAATTTTCTCACCAAAACAAGATCCTAATAGATAGGATAGATAGATAGCTCAAGTGTGAGAAAAATGAGGTGTTTGGAAATCAAATTACAAAGAAAATACTTAGAAAAATAACTAGAAAAAGATAGAAATGAAGATCAAAACCAATATCCCAATACTCTATTTTTCTTTAATTTTTTCAACCCTTGAAAACAAATAAAGATAAATCTTTTTTAACCCGAAAACTCATTTAAAACTTGTTGCTAAAACACTTAAGAAGATGAGAATTTTTTGCTCTTGAAATTTTTCATCAAAACAGCCCAAAGGGATGGGTATATATAGCCCATTCCAAAAACTAGCTTTTGGGTTAAGACAGCAGAAAAATTCTGCTGTCGGTCTACCGCCCGATCGACCGAGGCCAGGATACAGAGAGCAGACCTCTCTGCCAATCGACCGCCCGGTCGATCGGGGTCAGATCCAGAAAGCAAAGCTCTCTAGCGGCCGATCAGTTCGGTCGACCGGCCCTCCAGCCAAATGGCTTGTGCACGTTTGTGCACATCGGTCGACCAGACGGTCGACCGACTTTTGCCGCGGTCGACCGTCCGGTCGACCGGCAGAAAGCCAGGTCACATATATTTGAGGATTAAAAACTTGATTTTTTAACTTAGATTAAATCCCATAAAATCTCATAAATTTCACAAAAATAAGTTCTTATAAGATCTTTGAAGTACAAGTGTGTGACTAAAATTCAACACATATTACAAACTATTTGAAATATTTTTGTGATATTGAAATTAAGCTAAAACACAAAATCGATATTTTCAAAACTTAAATTTTTGAAATGAAAAACCGTTTTCTCCAAAACTCATGTAACTACAAGAACATGATATTGAGACAAATTTGAAGCATATTGTATATGGATAGAATCCAATATACATATAAGATATATATCAATATTTTTGACATGAAATCCAAAATTCGGCTAAACGAAAACCAAAACCAATAAACTTTAAACTTGTGTGTGGATGTGAACTTGAGCATATCAATACTATCTAATCTTTACAATAGATCAACACAAACTAAACTAAACAAACTGAGATCTTCTTGTCTACAAGCCGACTCGATCCAAACACGATCCAACGAGCTAGACTCCAACCGAGTACTAGATGCGATCTTGACGCTCGAGCTCTTGAATCTACATGTGAAAGCTCCAAAACTCCTTTGTTGAAGCTAAACACGTACTAATATCTTGATCAATCACTGAAACTATTTAAACACAAGATTATTAGTAGACTATAACTACATGAGTTAATTATCATTAAAACTAGAGTGATGGGCCTCTGGGCAAACAATCTCCCCATTTTTGATAATGCAAAACTCATGGAGTTATATATGCATGGATTAAAGTTAAGCTTCATAGGATCTCCCCCTTAATTCATGCATAGCAATAAACATAAAGATATGTAATGAATGCTTATAAACAAAACAACACATATATGCAATAAAATAAGAAAAGAAACATGCACAAATAAAACTCTCAAAATTCTTCTCCCACTTTTTGTATAAAATAATGATGAGATAAACATGCATATATAAATCTCCAAATTTCTCTCCCCCTTTTTGTCAAATCATCAACAAAGGGGCATAAATAAACTCAAAAAAATTTCTCCCCCTTTTTGTCAAATCAAACAAGAAGAATGTATATGCGATGTACATTCATGAAGGAGAGACGTAAAGTTATCTCCCCCTGCATACATGCATTACATGAAAAGAGATGACTAAACCATAATCACATAACGCATAATATACAATGTATAAAAAGAGATGTGAAGCTCTCTCTACACACGTGTAGGACATAGAGAAGAGAGGTCAAGCTCCTCAATATGAGATACACTCAACATAAATCTATATATAGAGAAAATATTAAGTTTCCCTGCATATAAGCAATACATATCAAAACACTATGATACCAATTAAAAAATTTATCAATTTATGATAAAGGTATACATAGAAACATTATGATACCAATTTATGATACCAATTGAAAATAAACAAAACATTTTTGAGATACCAATTGAAAGTAAACAAAATTTTAGGATACTAAAAGATACCAATTAAAAATATCTTGATACCAATTTAAAATGTCTTGTAAATTTTTTATGCCAATAAAAAATGACACATTTTACATTTTTTATACCAATTGAAATATATATTATAGATATTGATACCAATTGAAAATAGAAACTATATTTCTTTGAAAATACACTCATTTTACAATAAAGATACCAAATTGAGAATAATACCAATTTAATATTATTGATACCAATATTGAAAATGTTAGCATATACCAAAACAAAGTGTTTTTCATCAAAAAAATGAGAGTAAGATACCAATTGAGAATAAATTTGATTGAAAGATAAAACATGAATTTTCTCCCCCTTTATGAAATACTAATAAAAATAATGCATAAGTTTGTATAAGATACCAATTGAAAAATAATTGTTATTAAGGACTAAATCAAGCTTAGTATAAACATAATTTGTGCTTAATGATGTAAAGATGTAGTAAGCACAATCAAATCATATATATGTATGAAAATGAATATACCAATTGAAATTGATACTATATGAAATTTGAAGCATACATATATAAGAAAACACATATGAGTATACTAACATGAAAAATATCAATTGTGATACCAATTGAAAATATAATGAGAATCAAGTGTATAACTCATACTACCTCCCTTTCATGCACATATTTAAATGGTTTTTCAATTTGGAGCATACAAGGCATGATCGCCCATCCATCCACCCTTGGAAGGAAGGGGTTTTCAAAAATAAGATTTGAATATAATTTTAACATGTTTGAAAACTCTTCCAAAATGAAAAAATATTCAACTAGTTTTATGATAATCTTGAAAACTAGTACGAAATCCTTCAAGAAAGGAATAAAACAGGAATATATTCATGAAAACATGAAAATCACTCAACAATTGACACTCAAAGTCTATAAAACACATATAAGATTCATGAAAATAAAGTCATGAGAAAACATCAAGTAACGTGAGTGTGCAAAAATTATGTGAAAAGCATAATTATGAAAATAGACAATAAAACTCATATGAAATTCCTTACCCAAAAAAACATGAAAATCATCAAAACTAAATGGGCTTCAAGGTATATGCATGTTTTGTCTAAACTAGAAGTATACATACATATCCTAAATATAAATGAATCCATAATAGAATTTTGCATAAAAAGCAAGTGACTCAAGTGCAACATCTATATCTTAAAGTTTTGATAAAATTGACATATACATGAAGCCAAATACATTTTCATGAAAAATATGTACAAAATGGAGAATACAAGCCAAAATGCACGAATCATCAAAATTAGGCTATACTAGTACATCTAATGGGTACAAATGAGCAATTTAAGCACAAACATATAAAAATCAAATGTGATTCATTAGTTGTACAAGTATCTACACAAGTTTTAATGAAAACTACATCTTAAACATGTAATCAAAACATGAAGCATAAAAGAAAATATAAACCAATATGATCATTAAGTAAATGCACATGTCTTAGAGTTATGATATATACAATAGCTAAACTAAAGTGAGAAAACAAAATATAGATCCATATGAACATGGGTGTATCTCAATTACCATACATGTATGTCATAAGTCTAAATAACATGGCATTTAACATAATAATCATGAAAAATTAAAACATGCTAAAAATCATTAATGAAAGCATGTAAACTAAATAGGAGTTAGAGATAGTTACCAAAACTATTAGGGCTAATCTCTAGATCTCCAAACCATGGTGGTCCTCCCACCAAATTTACTTGAAGGTGATGCATCCAAAGAAGTGTCTATCAAGCACAAAAGCATCTACCATCAAGGCACCAATACCTCTCACGTCAAGTGAGAGCCCATAAAATAGGAGTGAATTTTGGTACCCATACCTTATTGGGTCCATGGGAGTTAGCACCTTTCCTAACCCAAATAACTTATTTGCAAAATTTGAATCATTTATCCTATCATAACAAAATTTTGTAAGGTGACCCTTACGTTCACAATGTGTACAAGTGTACACATGAGCATACATGGTGTTATGTGTATGAAAGTGAGAAGCATGTGTATGCCGTGATTTGTGTGCATGCATAGGAGGAGCATGTTTCTTGTGAAATATGGATTCCAACCGTGTGTGGTTCATGGTACATTGGCTCAAAGTGGAGCTCAAACAATCAACACTTTTCTTCAACACACATATATCATTTTTAATGCTTGAAGATAAAGTGGAGCATGCAATTGAAACACTAGATGGTGAAGTAATATTAGCATGACAAACATGTGAATCTAAATTATTTTTCAAAGTTTTATTATCCTTTGAAACCAAATCCAATTCTTTTGAAATTGAAGCAATTTTATTTTTTAAAGATTGGTTTTCTTTTAAAACAATTTCAAGTTTTGAAGACAAAATCTCATTTTTCTTCAAACATCATTACAATCATTTTTATTTTTAAAAATTCATTTTTCTTTAAGCAAGGTCAAGTTGGGATTTCAATGAGTCCCTTTCATTTGAAATCTCATCCCTCTCTTGCAAAACCAAGTCAAATTTAGAAGACAAATTCTTATTTTCTTCTTTCAATTTTATACTTTTATTTTTCAAAACTTGGTATTTTTCAAGCAAGCTTTCACAAACAATGGATAGTTCTTCATTTAATGCATCCGCATCAACATAATCATCACCTGAAGAACTAGCACTATCATCTAGTTGAGTATCCGAGTTTACCTCAAGGGAGTCGTTCCCTTGGACCATGTAGCAAGGTTGGTTGGACTCATCTCCACTAGATTCCTCCTCCACATATTTTGTCATTTGAAGCGCGGGAGAGGTCAAAGTGTTCCACATTGCAAAAGCGGAATCACAATGAGAAACCATATATAAATATTCTTTATTAAGAGTGCATCTAAGTGTCTCTAGGGCTTGTGCATTGGCCTCTATATGCTTGTTATTATCAAGATAGGATTTCTTGGTAGTAGAAAGGTAAACATGCATTCCTAAGGTCTTGAGGTACATGCTCATCTTAAGCTTCCATACATCGATGTTAGAAACATCAAACATAGGAGGGGTCATGAAGTCCATGAGTGCATAAACTATATGTGTGCAAATGCAAATACTAGATTAGCGACCAAGATCTCACTCCTACGTGGTTAAACCTAATATCAGGAGCGTAGGCTCTGATACCAATTGAAAATACACTTAGAAGGGGGTGAATAGGTGTATGACTAATCTAATGACAAATGATGCGGAATTAAAAACTAAATGCAATACACTTAGTGTCATTAAAGAGTATAGCCGAATTTCCGGTGAAGGGCTATGGATTATCTCCTCTAAATTCATCTAAATAAGAGTTGAGGTGCTATATGAAGCTCTCTTGGTGCAACATAAGTGAGGCACACAAACAATACAAAGTATATAAGATATGAGCAATATGAATCAATGCAAGATCAGAGAGAGAGAGAGAGAGAGAGAGGATCAATCACAAAAACAAAGATATGTTTCGAGCCACTGCTCTACGTCCCTGCCTTCACACAGAAGAATTTTCACTAAATCGTCCACACAGGACTTCCCACACAGGAAACCTCTACTGAGGATTTGGGTAATACAAAATAGGAGTACACAACTTCTCTCTCCAATAAACACAACCTCTACACAAGAGGCAAGGTACAACAATAATCACCTCTACACTTAGAGGGATGGGCACTTAGCCAAACAACCATCACCTCACACTAGATGGATAAGGCTCAAAGCCAAACAACAATCTCACATCAAAATAGCCCAAAGGGATGGGTATATATAGCCCATTCCAAAAACTAGCCGTTGGGCCAAGACAGCAGAAAAATTCTACTGTGAGTCGATTACCCGGTCGACCGACCAACGGTCAGATTTCCGACCGTTGTGCCATCGGTCGACCGGGCGGTCGACCGAGGCCTGGATACAGAGAGCAGGCCTCTCTGCCGGTCGACGGGCGGTCGACCGGGGCCAGATCCAGAGAGCAGAGCTCTCTGGCGGTCGACCGGGTAAGTCGACCGACCCTCCAGCAAAATGGCTTGTGCATGTTTGTGCACATCGGTCACCCGGACCGGTCGACCGACTTCTGTCGCGGTCGACTGTCCAGTCGCCCAGCAGAAGGCCAGGTTACATATATTTGGGGATTAAAAACTTGGTCTTTTTAACTTCAATTAAATCGCATAAAATCTCATAAATTTCACAAAAATAAGTTCTTATAAGATCTTTGAAGTACAATTATATCTGACTAAAATTCAACAAATATTATAAACTATTTGAAATATTTTGTGATATTGAAATTAAGCTAAAACACAAAATCGATATTTTCTAAAACTTGAATTTTTGAAATGAAAAACCGTTTTCTTTAAAACTCATGTAAATACAAAAACATGATATTAAGACAAATTTGAAGCATGTTATATATGGATAAAATCTAATATACATATAAGATATATATCAATTTTTTTGATATGAAATCCAAAATTCGTTAAACGAAAACCAAAACCAATAAACTTAAACTCGTGTGTGTATGTGAACTTGAGCATATCAATACTATCTAATCTTTATAATAGATCTAAAGACAAACTAAACTAAACAAACTGAGGTCTTCTTGTCTCCAAGCCGACTCGATCCAAACGCGATCCAACGAGTTAGGCTCCAACCGAGTACTAGATGCGCTCTTAACGCTCGAGCTTTTGAATCTATATGTGAAAGCTCTAAAACTTCTTTGTTGAAGTTAAACACTTACTAATATCTTGGTCAATCACTGAAACTTTTTAAACACAAGATTATTAGTAGACTATAACTACATGAGTTAATCATCATCAAAACTAGAGTGATGAGCCTCTGGGCCAACATTCCATACCTACACCATTCTCTGGAACCAAACTAATATCATGCAAGCCTCTAAAAGCTCCCATGTCTTGTTAATGTTGACATACCGAGTCTATATGTGCAGCTTCCTAACATGAACTGATGGATAATTTCTCAGCTGGTCTGCGGATGGTGTCGTCATTAGAGTTTTTAAGAATTCAGAACCAATCGGAGTCCCTTGTCTGAGAAACAAAAGCCATGAGGGTCTCCTACAGCCTTTGGAATGCCGATGACTTGGCAACAAGGGGTGGGCTCGTCAAGACAGACTGGGTCACAAGCACCATTCACTGCCTCTCACAGAAACTTCAGTGCCAGGGCCTGTAATGGTCTTCAGGAAGCTCTTCTTCTACTTCTGGTTCACCATTGTTGAACAGCGAGTGGATGGAAGAAGAGATAGAGATCAGGCCACAGTGACAGTACATGGGTGCAAAAAAAACTACCTAGTATATAACTACTTAGGACCTGCTTGGTTTGCTACAAGTGGGAGGAAATGTGTAAGTGAGAAATGGAGATGGGAAATACGTAAGTGTATGTGGGAAAATGAGATTGTGCAAGTAAGTTTTACAGTGTTTGATTGTAATGTTAAAAAGTGTAAAGGGGAAAGCATATTGTGTTTCACGGTGTTTAATTGTAATGTGAAAGTGTAAAGGAGAAAAGTTGATCATAAATTTAACTGTTTGTCAATAATTTTAAATGTATAATAAAATTTTCATATAAATATTAATAAAAATATTAAACTAATAATAAAAAATAATTTATCATTAAAATAATAATAACAACTAACTAAAATAATTAAATATTAAAATATTTTTGAAAAAGTAACAAATTTGTAATTATTAAAGAGTATTGAAAATAGTAAATATTATATAATATTTAAACAAAAATTATTATTATTAAAATATTTTATAAAAAATTTAAAATTAAATTAATTTAAAAAATATTAATCACAATATCAAATATTAATATTTTAATACCAAATGTTTAAAAAAGTGACGGTAGCACACTGCAAGTGAAAAAATAGGAATGTAAAAATGGGATAATTGATCCCGATAGCGTAAACCATAATTGCCAAACCCTAGCCTGCCACTCGATCAAACCAGACCTGACTCAAGCAGACATCTCCGAAGACGAAGTCAAGCCTGACCATTGAGACGCAAACCCAATAAAACTAATACCAACACGATTGAACCAAAATTGCTCATCTTGCAAACGACCTTCAGCATACAGAATATACAAGAACTCCAACAGTACAAAAGAAGAGCTTGACGACAACGTACCTATTTCACCAGGCAACATTACAACTTCTGAAGCTAGATCCAAAGAGAGTCTCACCCTAGTCAATATTTTATCATACATGCAAGTAGAAAACTGCTGGCTTTGAACATCTCACTCATCACACTTGATCAGGTTGGGTTTTCTTACCAGTCAATAAGCTTATACTGATAGGTCTTCTCCACTATGTAATATACTAGTACTTCATTGATATGAAATCTTCTTACTGCTCTAGTTTTTACCAAATTACTTTCCATTCTGAAATATGAAAGCATAAAAGTCGGTTGTTCAGCAAAGAGATTGGCCTGAAAGAAATTAAAAAGCTATTTTTTTCAATGCCCACATTGAGAAAAAATATAGAACGACGTCAATGACTTCTGAAACATAATTAGAGCAACCATGACTGCCAAGCCTTTGCCAAGATGAACGATGAACAAAATCTAATCGAAATCAGAAAAGGGAAAGGAGAGTTGCTAACCAGTGGTGTGATGTTGGTGCTCTAAAGCAGCAAATTGGACTACCAGAGGTAAGCCAGAGGCAACAGTTTCTACAACCTCCACCTTCCTAAGTTGACCACATGAGTAAATATATCATGGCATGGTACAGAAATCATCACTATATCACACCTGTTGCCAATGCAGGAGCATCCAGCCCTCCTCCAGCTCACCTCTTCTGCTATAAAAGCCAAGCCCCCAGAAGCTCACTTCGTCAGTCACGTTTCCAACACAATCAATCTGCTTCTTTCTATTCTAGCTTACATGTTCATGCCTTGTTGCTTTCCTTCCTAGCGTGATCTTGTATAGCTATAGCATCTGCTGGTAATTCATACCTATGTGGCATGGACGCTTCTTTCATGGAGCCGTGTCGTATCTGAAACGTATCCGACACGCGTGTCGGACACACGTGTCGTGTGTATTTTTAAGAATTTGCCACGTGTCCACGTGTCGTGTCCATTTCAACGTTACCGTGTCCGTGCAACATATATTTCTAGGAGGACTTCGACATCACTTGGGGAGGATGGCCATGCCAAGATACTCAACAATGGTGAATTCCTCACTCTCTTCCTCGACAGAATCTCTGCCTCTGGTTTCGGTCCAAGAACTCTTTGGGAAGATCAACATGCAGTTAAAACTAGTCACGGGGTCAGCTGGCTCTGTCACTGCCTACTATCCATCGTCTCAGGGACCAACCCATGATGAGATCGGATTTCAAGTTCCTTGGGAATCTCAGTGGAGACCCATACACTCTTCACACCAATGTGTTCACATAAGGGAAAGGAAATAGGAAGCAACAGTTCCACCTGTGGTTTGATCCTGCCAAGGACTCCCACACCCTACTCCATTCTCTGGAACTCAAGGCATGTCATCTTCTCAGTTGATGGTATACCCATAGAAGATTTTAAGAATTTGGAGTCCAAGGGAATCCGATTTCCGAAGAATCAACCAATGAGGCTCTATTCCAGCCTTTGGGATGCAGAAGACTGGGCAACGAGAGGGGGTTGTTAAGACTGACTGGAAGAGGCCTTCATTTGCTGCATCATACCAAAACTTCAGAGCAGATGCCTGCGTTTGGTCCACTCATGGAGGCTCTACCTGTGTTGCGACAAAATCTCCAAGCAGTTCTTTTGACAATGCCTGGCTGCATCAAGACCTGGATTCAACAAGCCAAGAAAGGATGAGATGGAGGCAAAAGAACTACATGATTTACAACTAGTGTACTGACCTGAAGCGATTCCCTCAAGGCCTACCTCCAGAGTGCACTATTGCACAGGAAAATGAAGAATACATATTGTGAATACTCATTTCTCGGTTCTTTTTTCTCTAGAGTCAATTTGGTTGATCATAATACAATATATATTCGTTCTTTTAACCAATTCGCAGAAACAAACCAGCATGCTAGATCTAGTAAAAAGATAAATAAACCAGATTGAAAAGGTCCCACTACAAACAATAAAAATTATAGTTGAGTCCCAAACTTGTCAAAATATCAGATCATAAGGAAATAAACAAGAGTTCTTTGCTTATCTATTCAACAGCAGTATAGAATCTTTGGGCTGGGATACATCTAAAAAGAAGAAATAGCAATAGATAATCTGTCATATCCAAATTCCACAAAGAATCAGGCAGATATGTTTAAAACTTAAGATAGAATAATTAAAGAGTATCCAGATATAGGGAGATCGTCAATAATGGCTGATTCCACCACACTCAACAGTTCAGAAATACATCATCCTAAACAGCATAAGCATCATGGATCTTGAGCTCTCATGAAGAAAAATAATCAACCGTTATCTTTTCTTCCCAACATAGCAATTCATAATGTAACACCCCCCGTTCCTAGAATACATACTTAGTTACGTATTCAGATTCTCGATCGTAGTTTCAATTTACTTCCTTTATTTATTTTTATTTTATGAATATTTATGCGATCGTTTTACATTGGATCCAGATTCGTGAACGCAGAGTAATCCCTAGGCTGAACCGGGGACCCGATCATAGTGCATTACTCGATTGATTTTTTCGGTAGTCAGTTTTGATCGATTTCGATTTCAATTTCAAACATCGTTTTCTAATATTTTAAATTTCTATGATTTTCTGAAAATTTTCTGAATTAAATTGCAAAATCTTCAAATTGGTGTCGACCGGTATCGTTGGTCGATTCCAGGATTTTTATTTAATAAACAAAGTTGAATTTCTAAAATCTGATTTCACATTATTTCATAAAATTACATTTTCTATCTTAATATATTTTTGGAGAATTTGAATTTATCAAAACTCGGCCGGATTTGATATCAGCCAATATCGCTGGTTGATACCAAAATTTTTAATTTAAAATCAGATTTTATTTCAGAAATTTGATTTCATATTATTCCTCAGAGTGATGTTTTTAACCTCTAGGTATTTTTAGGATTTTTCTGGAACAGTCGATATTTTCTGATATTATTATATATTATTATTTTGAAATATTTCCATTCTTTCTTTTCTTTTTATTTTTCTTTCCCCCCATCAACCACCTGCCGACCCACTCCCAACATTTAATTCCCATTACTCCCTCTCCCATCACTCCCTTTCGCTCTCTTTTTCTTTTTCTTTTTTCTTTTTTTCTTTTCCCTTTTCTTTTTTTCTTTCTCCCTTTCTCCTCTCCCTCTTCTTCTTCTACTTGGGAGAACCGACCCCGCCACCATCCTGGGCCCAGCGCCGCCGCCGACCGAGCCGCTACTCCGGCGGCCTCCCATCTCCCCCAACTCTCTCTCCCCATCTTCACAACTCCAATGACACCACCATCTTCCTCCTCCAAACCACCACCATTACCTTTAAAATTCCCAAATCCACCACCACCACCACAAAATCACCACCACCTCCTCCTCAATTATAACCCCTACTCTTCCTTCACCTCCCACTCTCTCCAATTCCACCAAACCACCACACAAAATCACCTTCAACAACTTCAACATTATCTCCACCTCCATCTCTTCTCACTTCCAACTCCAACAAACCCCCCTCCAAGATTCCTCTCTCCTACTTGGTGGCCGGCGGCCGAGCGCGGCCAGGGGGCCTCCTGGTCCCCTGTGCGTGAGCAAGGTGGGGCAGAGCCCTCTCCTCTCTCTGATCTGTTTCTCTCCCTCTCTCTGATCTGTTTATCCTCTCTCCAGTTTTCTCTTTCTGATATGTTTCCCTCTCTTGTCCTCTCTCTCCAGTTTTCCCTCTCTTTCCTGTCCTCTCTGATTTTCTCTCTAACTTTCTCTTTTTCTCTCCCTAGAACCCTTTCTTTTTAGCGCTCTCTCTCTAGAACCCTTTCTCTCTAGCTCTCTCTTTCTCTCTCTAGATCCCTTTCTCTCTCTCATAAAATATTAATATATATATTTTACTATATGTTGGTGCATGTGTTCGAGTTTCTGGGATTTCATAGTTACAGCGATTTTCTGAAGATTGAACACTCGCCTCATTTTGGTTTCCCCGCTTCGACGGGTCGACATGTAATTTATTTCGTATTCGATTTGTATTTATGTTTTGCATTAAGTTATGCCCTTTTATTTATATGTGGTCGAGTGCCCAAGATTGTACATGTCAGGGTTCAAGGAATCGGCCGAGTCAGATACGACTCAGCTATCCGACTTGGCCGCCTACGATATGACGTGGACGCCCGAGTCGATGGGCGGGTGCCGAGTTGACCCGGGTTGGGTCCGACTCAGAGTCGACTCGGAGTCGACTCGGCACCCGTGAATCTGCGACATAAAGGGGGAGAGAGAGAGATCCATCTCTCTTTCTCTCTCGATCTCTCTCTACGTTGCTGAATCAAGAAAAAATACAAGAGCCACACCCCCGTCGTCGTCGCCTTCGCCATCGACGGCGATCTCTCCCCCTCGCAGGTACCTCTCTCTCTCTCCCTCTCTTTCTCTCCGTCGATCTCTCTCCCTCTGCGTCTCTCTCTCCCTTTCTCTTGCCGTCGATCTCTCCCCCTCTGCGTCGCTTTCGCCGTCTATCTCTCTCCCTGTCGATCGCTCTGTTCCTCTCTCTGTCTTTGTCTCCGTCTCTCTCCCCACTCTGTCTCTGTCCCTCTCTCTCCCTCTGTGTCTCTCTCTATCCCTCAGTCCCTCTCTCCCTCTCTCTCCCCCTTTCTGTCTTCGTCTCTCTCCCTCTCTTTGTCCTCTCTCTATCCTTCAGTCCCTCTCTCTCCCCCCTCTGTGTCTCCCTCTCTCTCCCCCCTCTTTCTCTGTCTCTCTCCTTTCTGTTCCTGTCTCTAATTTTAATTATTTGAGTTTAATGTAATTTAAATTAGTTTAGTTTAGTTAAACTTAATTTAGGTTAATTTAATTTAATAAATTTTGTCATTGTAATTAAGTTAGGTAATTTAATAATTTTATTGAAGTTAGGTAATTAAGTTAGTTTATCTTAATCTAGTATAAACTAGTTTAGTTTAATTTAATTTAGTTTCATTTAATTTAGTTTAATTTAATTTAGTTTAATTTAATTTAGTTAAACTTAATTTAGGTTAACTTAATTTAATAAAGTTTTGTAATTATAATTAAGTTAGGTAATTTAATAATTTTATTGAAGTTAGGTAATTAAGTTAGTTTAGCTTAATCTAGTATAAACTAGTTTAGTTTATTTAATTTAGTTTCATTTAATTGAGTTTAATTTAATGTTGTTTTAATTTAGTTTTAATTTAATTTAATAAATAACTTTTTAAATTTCAGTATGGCTCCAAAGCAACGCGATATTGGATGGGAACATGATACCCCTGCTGGTAAAAGTAGAAAACTTATGAAGTGTAATTATTGTGGGAAACAAGTCCATAGTGGTATCACTAGATTGAAGCAACATATATCACGTGTACCCGGTCAGGTGGAAGGATGCTTGCGAGTATCAAAAGAGGTATCTCAAATAATGAGACATCTAGCAAAGAAAGAGCGGCCATAAAATTCAAGAAAGAGCGACTTATGAGATCTTTAAGTGAGGAAGATTTTTATGATGTGACCGATAAAGATTCTGATAATGAAATTGAAGAAGTTGGTGGTTTAGAAGGAGTTGAAAGAAGACAACTAAAATAAGCTATGAAAGAAAGTCGTGAAATGGCTTGGAGATCGGCAGAAGAAGTTGATATTGGTGGTAGTAGTTCGCAACATTCAGGATCAGAGATTAACCGTGGATTGCGTCAGAGTATGACTATGAGAGAAGCTCAAATTCCAGCTCGTGGTATTGATCCTTACATGTTCCTAACAAAACAGAAATCAATTAAAAGCATGTTCTCAACTGAGAATATTAAAAAGATTGAAAAATTCATGGCGAAGTTCTTTCACTACAATGCAATACCATTCAATGCAGCTGATAGTGGTCCTTACTACCAAGCCATGATTAATACTATTGTGGAGGCAGACCCAGGTATAAAAGGCCCTACAGGATACCAGATTGGCAATCTATATTTAGAGGAGGAAATGAACGAATTGAAGTATATATTGCTTCAATAAAAACAAAATGGCCGCAGTATGGTTACACAATCATGTGTGATAGCTGGAGTTCTCGAAATAAAAAGCCTATTGTTAATTTCATGATTTATTGTGATAGAAGCATGATCTACCATACTTCTGTTGATACTACTAATATCTCTAAAATTGCTGATTATATATTCTCGCTAATGGATAAAGTTATTGATGAAGTTGGTGAAGAAAATATCGTACAGGTTGTAACAGATAATGAGGTAAGTTTCAAAGCAGCTGGTCACATGTTGATGGAGAAGAGAAAATATTTGTTTTGGTCTCCCTGTGCAGCACATTGCATTGATTTGATGCTTGAAAATATTAACTATGTGAAATCAGTCAAGAAGACATTAGATGATGCTAAAATGATCACATCATTCATTTACAATAGCCTCAAAGTGGTGAATTTAATGAAGATATTTACCAGAGATAGAGATTTGTTGAGACCAGGTATAACACGGTTTGCCACCGATTATTTCTATTGAAAACCTTATTCGCTATGAGCAAGATTTGAAAAGAATGTGTACGACTACCGAATGGCGTGAATTCAACAAGGAAAGGAGTAGAAGTGTGCAAGATAAGATTTCTAATCTCATTCTGATTGACCGATTTTGGAAGAAGGCAAGAGAGGTCCAAAACATTATGTATTCTCTTGTTAGAGTCTTGAAGATAGTGGACCAGGACAAGAAACCTACATTATCTATTATATATGAAGCTATGGATAGAACAAAATTGGCTATAAAGGCATCAAATAAGAACTAAAAGAAGTACTCGGATATCATTGATAGAAGATGGGAGGGACAATTGCATAGACACTTGCATGCTAATGATAATTCATTTGCCTAGAAATTATATTTGTTGACTAGAAATTGAAACTATCATATCATAACAATCATGTGCTTACATTATTGCAACATATTTTTTAAATCCAGCACTCCAATATTCAAAAAACTTTTCTACACATCGAGAAGTGAGAAATAGATTAAAGGAGGTCATTAAAAGATTGGAGCCAGATTTGAATAAACAAGTAAGAGCTATTAATGAGGTAATAATAATTTACTTATTTCATCGATATAATGTTATGCAAATATTAATACTTGTGATGTGTATTCTCACAGATAAAATTATTTGTGGATGGAGTTGGAGAATTTGGAAGTTCACTGACTAGAAGAGCAGTGCAATAATCTCTTCCAACTGACTGGTGGATTAATTATGGCAAAGAAGCTCCCAATCTGCAGAAAATTGCCATCAAAGTTCTAAGCCAAACATGTTCTTCGTCAGGTTGTGAAAGAAATTGGAGCACGTGGTCGCTGATTCATATAAAATTGCGCAACCGGGGGACGATGAACAAGTTGCATAAACTAGTCTTTGTGCATTACAATATGCGGTTGCGAGTAAGAAACTTGACATGCAAAAGCGACACTGATGATTATTACAACCCAATTGATCTGAATAATATTTTCAATGATGATATTTTGGATGAGTGGATTCGTGAGGGAGAACCGATATTACTACCAGATGACTTAGGTTGGTTGGATGAAGGTATTCGTCGTAGTGACGAAAGTGGCGGTGATGGCGGTGATGATGGTGATGGCGGTGATGATGATGGCGGTGATGGTGGTGATGGCGGTGACGGCGGTTATAGAGGTGATGGCGATAATGATGAAGAGACTCACGGTATTGGTGGAAGCCAACGAGGTGGTGTTATAACATGGGATTCAGAATATTATACCATACAAGATACAGATCATGGAGCCCAGGCGAGATTTCGCAACAACGTAGGCATTTGGATCGGTCGGTCGTATTCAGTTCTAGCGATGATTATTCGAGTGGACATGATAACTACTCACATGGTCATCATAGTCTTAAAGGCCATTTACAGGGGTTGGGTTTGACATCTGGCCAATATTCTGACATTGATTATTCTAGCACTGGTGAATATTCAACTAGCAGTACTGAATATCGAGGTTTTGGGTATTATCACCGTGAAGCTGATATTGAACAACCTCTACCGCCATATTACTCTGATACTGCATCCTCTGGCCAATCATCTCAGCCTACAGGATCTCACTCACAAACATATTATTATTCTTATGGAAACTATATACCTGATTTCTATACTTATCGAGGTGATAATGAGAATGATGATTTGTGCCTCCTCGTAATTCAATGTGAAAATGATTATATTAGCAGGTACTTATGAATTATTTTGTGCAATTTACTATAATATGCATGTATTTTGATATCTTTCTACCGACGACGCTTGTATTTATACTTTCACGTTATGTTTTGAATGCTAGGTGATATGTTTTGAATGTGATACATGAATTTTGATGTCTACATTTTTTTTACGATTTGTCATGATTTTTTCATAATTTTTTTGGCGTTCTATGTAGCTTTTTGCGCGTATCGTCCGACTCTGATACGAGTCGCCGAGACCGATCCGTCTCGGTGCCGGCCGAGTCCGCGGCTGAGACCAAGACTTTGAATCATGGTACATGTATTATGCTTGTGACGAATGTTTGCATTAGGGTAGTTTATTTTCTGTACATATATCATGCCTGAGATGTGTTTTATTGTTTTATACCATGCGTGGTGACTCTTCGTGGTCATTTAGCCTCCGGGCTCTACAGTACACTCAGCATCTGCGCTTCACCACTCCACGATAGTCTAATTAATATCACGTTTATATGTATGCATGTGTGGTACTAACAGTGCATGTACACTTATACCGACTCTGGGTTTCTGCTCACTCCCAGGATGGCTACCTAATAGGTTTAGGTCTTGCACCCTTATGAACTTCGTGGTAACTACCGAGAGTGCGCTTAGACCTCTGGGCATACTCTAGCCTTCGGGCTCTCGCCTACTTCCTCGAAAGAAGAGTGCGCTTAAACTGTCAGGTCTCTTATGCTCTGCCTGGTAGGCATACTTAGCGCTCATCGCTTTATCACTAGATTCAATTAGGTGAAACTCTGTCGGATTTTAGACTCGCCTTTTAAGCTAAGTCATTTTAGTAGCTCCGTTAAGCGCTCTAGTGATTAAACACTGTTTGTTTGTCTGTTTCTCTAGCTTACTTAGCCCTACTTGGATGTTCGCTTGCTTGCTATTTGTTTGCTTGATAGTTTATCTATTATTCTATAAATGGTTGTGAAGAGTTTAAAATCTTACTTATACTGTTTTTCTGAGACTATGATTTTTCAGTATTCGTGCTGATCTCTTATGTCGGTACTGTTTTCCCGCATCGCTTGTCGTGCTTTCACTTGTTATGCTAACATTTATCATGCTGTCTCTTGTCACCCGCCTGATATCACCCTCCTGTCATGCTATCACCTGACATCTGGTATGATATACCTAATTCTTATAATTATCACAATACGGGAATGCTGACCTGACATCTTGATATATCCTGATATATTCTAGTACAAACCGAACTCCCAGTACACCTGTATCCCTGATACTCCTAACTTGTTCCTGCCCATTCCAATAATCTGATAATTATCTAATAAACTATAAAAAGGGACAACTTACATATAGGGTTGGGGAACTTACGGATATCAATATATGTTCGTGTTTACAATGGTATTAGGTATGTTGTGCAACTAAAACTTCTGGTTCGACTTTAGTGCCTCCAGGTGACCAAGGGGAGCGCTGGCTCCCTCCTTCTTGGTACCATCATGGAAAGGCATTCAATAAGACCTTCATGTAAGCCTTACAGTTCCGTACAGCAACATAATGTCATGGAGTGTGGTCCCAGGCATGTACGGAACCCATTGTAAACATTGTTCGTTGATACCCCTGTTGGTTTCCAATAACAACATTGCTTTACTCAGATGTGGATATATGTGTGGTGGGACGCTGGTCCACATACGTAGACATCTGGGTAGGACGAGAATAATAATAAAAGATGCCAATTAATAATTTGTTGTATGTTCGGCAATTCAAGTCGTATGGACTTAGTTTATGATGACGTGAGATATATGGTATATAAATGAAGGTTTTCTTGTTTGGATTATTTCTCCGACGTACTTATCTCATGAAGCTGTAAACAGGATTTGTACCGCTGGTTTTGTCGCGTTTGCTTTCATCGGGTTTTACTTTGAATTTTTGAGTTTATGATTATTATTATTATATTATATATATTTACATCCTGCCTTACCACTTATGTTCTATTCTACCAGTCTCCTACTCTGATCATATTATACCATGCATGTTCCCTTCTTGATATCACTTACTATCTCTCTGCCTATTCTTGTATGCCTATGCTAACGATATATGCTCTTTTGATTTGGTTTCATCGATACACATGTGCTTGCTTCTGCACGCCACTTGACATTCACCACACCACTCATTGTGGAGTTTCTGACTCCCCTGAATCCTCATGTTCAGATTCCGGAGTTTGGAGCTTGTGAACTCTCACGGTTGCTGATCAGAGATGCGCAACTGAAGCGTGAATTATCGGCAGACCGTCTAAGGCCCTATCTGTCCAGACCCGCTGCTTGGCTCTTGAGTTTCCCTTTCGTGACTCGTGAGCGCCTTTTGTACTATACATACTTGTATATCTCTTTGTATTCTCGCAATTGTCTTTATTGGTGATGTAATATTCTTATAATATTGTGTCACATCCTGTGATAATTTTGTAATACTCATGTTGGAATGTATAATGCACCACGTATTTCTGAACTCTAATTCTTATTTGTACTGATGCTTAGCGTATATATGTGAGGGTATTTTTGACCTACGTATATACGTCACAGTAACGTCTCTGTACCCGTGGCATCGGGGCGCTACACGTAACTTAGAATTGCTCCTCTACTACTCATATCTCAACCTTTCTTCTCTATCATCCAGCTAAACCTATAGACAAATACTTTAAGATCATGGTATATAACTCCAAAGATGCTGCTATTCCACATCATTCATAGATTTAACTTCATATGTTAGTCCGCCTTGCAAATTGATAACTCAAAGTTCTGAAAATCCGAGAGGACCTCCTATTCCAAGTGATCCTGAGAATTTAAGACGGTTAATTTTTCTAAAGGTATCCTAATAAGCGATACAGCAGATGGGGATTTGCTGATTCAGTCCATTTTCTTATTTTTATTTTGGTGGTGCCGGGTATAGTTTAGGGATTCAGTTAGAGCTTTGGGGAGACAAATGAGATAACTGGGAAAACATGAAAGGAAGCATGGGGATGTTTCCAATAAAATACAGAGGTTTATTCAACAACAATGTTCTTTATATCAAAAACAACAACAATTTCGCCCTAATTTGTTGTGTATTATTTTTCTTATCTTATTTCTAGAAATTCTTGGAGCATAGTGAGAATTTGTTGATTTGGGATGGCTTGCAGGATGGTGCTTACAAAATATAAAGAGTTAATGATGCTCCATATTCTATTAGAGGATCCTGACAGCCTAGTTTATTTGTGATGTGTTACCACATTTCGCAAATAGGTTCTACATAACATTCGCCGTCTGAAGGTATATGAAGTGTCACAAAAGAATGTAAGATCATATGTAAATCATTTGATGATATATATACAAAGGAAAAAAAGAACTCAAGTTAGAACAATGATGTAGTACATCTGAAATATATATGGGGGGAACATCCCCCAGTTAATGTTTGTGCACCATCCTGAGTGACGAAGAAAGATCAACAAAATGACATACCAACTAAATCATAGAATTATGATTTTCAACAGACACAATTACACTGAACATGACCACTGTTCAACAGCTGGCCAACCAATCCAGTTCATCCAGTCCTGACCTTTGGGCGTATAACCGAGAAAGTTACAACCTGCATAGAACAATAATAGAACAATTTAATTAGATTATAACACTAGTATTTCAAACATCATCTGTTCTGTGCCCGCAGGCCATCTGTGTGCAGATCATTTTACAAACAAGAAATGACCTACAAGGCTACAAAGTACTGCAAAATAAGAAGGCATAGTTGAATTGTAGTCCTCGCAACTCTAGGTGATATGTGTCAACGAAAAATGCTAGATTAGATATACTGGTGAAAGGACCATTGGATAGCATATATATTTCTCCCGTACATGTGTGTTCTTCCATGAACACAAGAACTCTTCAATCAACGTTGTATATTTCTCCCATACAGTCACTTTCTGGCCTTTAGAGAGAGTTTTCTCCTACATGATTGAGATAAAACCAGAAGTTGGAATAAAATCATTCAGAATAATACTGACCATGTCCTTCAAATTCAGCATATTTAGACACAACAATGGTACGCATATAGTAGTCATCAGTGAACAATCTATGGTGAAATTGATGATTATTTGCTAATAACTGGAAATCTTACATTTGAAGCCTAATGTGATAAAGGAGGAGAATAAAAAGCAAATGCAGGTGCAGACCTGGAAATATGCATCCAAACGAAATGGTGAGCAAGAGAGATTAACCAGTGATTTTAGGAAGCAACGTGTGGTAAGTGTAAGGAGACTGGTAATAGGTGGTTGTGGTTAAGATTCTAAACTACACCTACAGATGAACATGAGTTTGAAAAATATATTACCATCACACATGGAACAATTAATAGTATGCAAAGCTTCCCTCTAACTAAAATAAATAACCCAAGCCTCCATCATGGAGAATTATATTTTTTGCATCTTGAAGCCAAATCTCGAAAATCATGGAAACATAAATTTTTCATTTTACAAGGCTAGATGAATCATCAGATAAAAGGAGGCAAACATCTTATAATATTAAATCATGTATAAGCTAATGAACCATATCGCATAAAACTCACAATTCCGGTGTGGTCAGAGCAGAATGCAGTACTTCTTCAAGGTACTTCTCTGCAGCTGCATATTGCCTTTTCTTATCCTCAATAGCTAATTGAGCAAGAGCTTTATCCTGAATGGAATATTGAGGAAAATTATAGTTTAATTTGTGCTGTGAGTACTGGGATAAAGACCCAGTATTTTTAAGGAAACATGTGACATACGGGTGGCAAGTCTTGGTAACTCCTTAAAGTGTCCAAAATTGGCTTTGTTTTCTTCTCCAATTCTTTCCTATGTACAGCCATTTCCATCAGCACGCCATGATTAATCTCTGGGGTGTAGCCAATGCGATTTAACAAAGCCTGCTCAACACATTGTTTAAAGAATGAGTAATATAAACCAAAAGAACTTGCTGAAAACAAAGATATGACCGTTTCGATCCAGATCATCAGGAATATTGACAAAACAAAACTACAGACATTCAATTTGCATAACATTCTCATAGCTAGAAAGTGCAGTATCACAGTTTGGAAGAACAGAAATTGGACCACGTCATCAGATTATGGATCTAGATAGTAGATATGTTAAGAAGCTATGAAGCATGGACACGGACACGGGACACACATGTGACATGATACGGACACGGAGACACGGCAAATTCTTAAAATGTAGGATACGGGGACTCACTGATATAACTATGTATGTGTCTATCTATATGCATACCAAAACATGTAGTGATTAGGATGTGTTCTATTAAAATTAAATAGTAAACAAAATAAAAATGTTAAATGATTCAAATCCAAAGCTTCTAATAAAGTAACAAGTAAAACAAAAAAGAAATCTAAAAAAATCTAATTAATACCTCACCTAGTACATAATGTGTTTAGATTCTACTAACATAGTACTTTCTTATGTTACAGAGACATTCTTTTTTCATATTTTATTTAAGCGGCATGTGACTCTTAGATATCCAACACATGATCTTTGGTTTTACCAAAACCGACACGGCATGGGACACGGTGTGCCGACACACGAGTTTATGGTTTTAAAAATCTGACACGGTTTTGGAGTGTCTGATTTGTGTCGGACAAGTGTCTTACAAGCGTTGATGTCCGACACGTGTCCGATACGGACGCAACAGTGCAACACTTACTTTGAAGTGTCTATGCTTCATAGTTAAGAAGTATAAAACTACAAAGATTTACTTGGTGTCACAGTTCAATGACTTTAACTAAAACAAATAAGCCAAGGTCAATTGTATATTGGACAGATAGCTCCAGCTCGCAAAAGAATATCAACAAAAAATTTAAATATAACTAACATAAACCAATAAAACAAGGGTACGTTAGTGATCCACTAGTTCTTCAAAGACCCTGACCTAGGATCCAAGATTCAAAGTATCGGCCGATTCGTATCTGACTCGGCGGACGCCGTGATGAGCGGGATGCGAGTCGACCTTCGCTTTGATTTTTGACCGACTCGAACTCGACTCTGTCGAATCGGCCTACTCCCGGTACGACTCGGGTTGACTCGGCCGACTTGGCCTAGAGTCGGTCACTGTGGACGTGATCTCGACAAGTAAAAAGGGAAAAAACAGATCTTGATCTCCCAGCGAACCCGACCCCGATCTCGATCTCTCTGTGTCTCACTCCCCCTCTTTATAAATTTAATATAAATTAGATATTTATTTTAGTTTAATATTGTAATATAATATAAAGTAGATATAATATAAAGTATATATTTATTTAATTTAATATAAAGTTAATTTAAATTAAATTAAGTAGATATGATTTAACTTAACTTAGTTTAAAATTTAATTTAATTTAAAAGTATAGTGTAGGTTTAAACTTTAATTTAAAGATATAGATTTAAAATTTAATTTAATTTAAATAAATCTTGTTTTTAAATTTAATTAGATATTTATTTAATAGATCTGGTTTTTAATAGATCTTGTTTTTTAAATTTAATTTATAGATCTTATTTTATAAATTTAATTATAGATCTGATTTTAAATATGTTTGATTTTTAAATAATTTAGTTTGATTTAAGTATAGATATGAGAGGCTGAGACTTATAGTTTGATTCAAGTAATTTTTAAATAGATCTCTCTAATTTTTAAAGAAATTTATCCTTACATGTTCCTATTGAAACAGAAAATAATCAAAAGCATGTTCTCATTTGACACTACAGATTCAAAAAAGTTGGAAAAGGCATTTGAAAGTTCTTCCTCTTCAATGAAGGTATTCGTCGCAGTGAAGAAAGTAGAGCTGTAAGAGAAGCAGATGATGATGATGGTGAAGATGTGAGGATTTTATCCAATTATAGTGGTGGTAATGGTGAAGATGACGATGACGACGTTGATGGCGATGGTAATGGTGACAATAATGAAGGCAACAATGGTGTTGATGGAGAGACTTATAGCCTTAAAGGTCGTATGCAGGGGTTGAGTTTGATATCAGACCAACATTATGGTATGAGATATAGCAATGACCACAGACCACAACTTAAGAGATCTGTGAGTACTAGTGCCGGTCCTCTACTTATCACAGAGATTATTACGATGATGATTTTCTGCTCCATCGCAATTCAATGTGAAAATGACTGCATTATGCAGTTATTTATGAATGTACTTGGTGGAATTGACTATATTTTGCATGTTTTTTTGTATATTTCTACCGATGACGCGTGTATTTATACTTTCGCTTTTTATTTACTATGCTAGGTAATATGTTTTGAACATGTGATACATGAATATCGATGTCTACATTTTTTAAGATTTATCATGATTTTTTCAGAATTTTTGAGCTTTCTATGTAATGTTTTGCGTGTATTACCCGAAACTGATTCGAGACACCGAGACCAACCCGTCTAAGTGCCCGTCGAGTCGGCGGCCGAGACCGCGACTTTGAACCATGCTAGGATCAGAGCTCACCATCTCCCGAAAGACCTGAACTAAACCATCCTCATGGACCTCATTTCTATGTGAACAAGTTCAAATGGCCAAGTCTAAAGAGGTAAACACAATTCCAATACTTAATATAAAAGAATTGAAATCGAACAATTAAAACTTCTTTCACAGATTAGCCTAACCAGATAGGCAATAATGTGTAGTAACTACATGAACTAGTATGATCATATGAACTTGAAAGTATATACTTCTATTCTATACTCACCCCCCACTACCCACAGATCCATCCTGTCTCCTCAAATTCCAGAAAGAGAAGGTTAAGGTCTATAAATTGCATAACGACATTTGGCAAATATCACAAATACTCGGCGAATAGAGAGTGTGAAGTGCCACGCATAAGCAAGCCATTCAGTGGCCGCCAAGTAAATAATTTATAATCTAATGAGTTCAACTCAAAACTGACGTACCTTATAATTGGAGTGTTGCAGTATGTATTGCCTCTCTTTTGAATCCATGATTGCCATGTTTGTCTGCCACTGGTGCATTTGAGCCTCTCGAACAGCAACATCATTTTCAAACTTTACAAAGGTTCTGCAAACAAATGAACTGACTGTTAGGAGAGCAAGAACTTTATTTTCAAATTTCAAGTTATTCAAACGAAAGAGATCCAAAACCAAGAATAGCAAAAGAACGTTACTGCAAATTTCAAGAACGTTCCACAAATCAAAGATCAGTCAAACACTAAGAATTCCAAAAGGAAAACAGTCCAAACTCTCTTCAGTACTAAAAAATGATAAAAAAAAAAGAACGGCGTAAAAGAAATCAACAAAAGATAATAGCTCAAGGTATGGGTGTAAAAAACAATCATGCTCGCTTTGAGCTTCATTTGAAATTCCATCAACCTAATTCATGCACGGTTGTTTAATATCCATGCGTAGAGTTCAAATTCCAACACAAGTTGTTTAAATTTATAATGCTAACTAAATAATGTATGGAAGCCTATGCCAGCAAGCGAGGGATAAACACAGCTTAGTAGCAACGTTTGGCATGGATAATTTATAAATCAGCTCAGAAAATATTAAGCTAAACGTGTTGTTTCCAAACAGCGTCTCAGTTGCAACTTCAAAGCGACCTAAAAATAAATAATTAAATAAATCCTAAAATTAGATCAATCATCAAAAGCATTCTTACTTCTTGAGATCATTAAGTTTTGCTATTGCCTTCCGAGTGTACTCAAGAAGAACCTTGGACTCCTTCTGCACCTTAGCCCTCTTCTCCTCAACATCTGCCTTCCTAAGTGAGAGATCCCCCATGGCCACTACAAAACTGCACAGAAGTTTAAATCTCAGAATTAATTTTGAATTGAATTTAACAAAACTTCATAAATAGATGTAAAAAGAATGCTACACTGATCAACATATAAAACTACAACATTTTGATCCACAACCTATAAGAACTACAATGAACTTCCATATATCAAGCTCAAGTGCAATGCAGCAAAGAAGAAAATGAATTAAGCTTAGTTGTTGGTCATAATCTGTGATATTTTAAGTGAATTTTTAAGTTAACACATGGAAACCAAACCTTAAAGTTAAAATCTTCAACATCCAGAGTTAATTTGGGGGCAAAATTGACAAAAGTAAAAAAATACATGTAAAAAAATTGCAATATGGATCAACATAAAACAGCAAAATTGATCTACAACCAACAGGAATTATAATGACAGCTCATAAATTTTAATAGAAACAATGAACTTTCAACAATTTTAAGTGAATTTAAGCTATATGGAATATGTTAAGTGCAAAATTTTAAAATCTTGACCTGGAGAAAACCTTAACCCCAAGCATTCATTACCTACTGGTCTCAGTATCTCTAATACTGAGGAGATCGGCGACCTTGGCGACGATCTGAGCAGATCCGATAGCATTGGGGGACAACCTCTCCTGCCCCAGCCCGATGCCGTCCAAGATCTCCCGAATCCTGGCGGCCTGGGCCCGATACTCCCCCGCCTTGGTTCGCAGATCGGCGGCAACGATCGAGGCGGCGCGCGACCTCGACTGAGAGAGGGAGGCGATGGAGTACAGGTGGGGGACGGTACGAGGGGTGAAGTCGAAGTCGGGGACGGGCCGGCCGGCGGACTCGAACTGGGAGGAGAGGAACGATTTGATCTCGGCGATGCGGGCGGCGTCGGAGGCCGTGGCGCTGCCAGTGGAGGCGGTGCTCAAGGGAGTGTCAAGGGGGGAGAGAAGATCGGACATGGTGTCCGTTTTGGGGGGAGGCGGAGGCGGCGGCGGTTGAGGTGGGGGGTGTTTTGAAATCGGGGAGCGCCTTAGAAATTGGCCGGCTGTTTATCGAGAGGGGTATATTTGGTAATTTACTGGCAATAATTAGAAATTTTGATTTTTTTTTTTTTTTGGGAAATGGAAAACTTTTTGTTTTCTTTTTGAAACTTTTTTTTATCAAAATCGGCAGAAGGGAGGTTTTTCTCTTGTGACTCATATAGCAACTTTATCGTCTATCCGTCTTCATCCGCGAGAAAGAGAGCAACACCTTGCTTCTTCCTCTCTCAGTGTCTCTTCCTCCTTCTTCCTCTCTCAGCTCTCATCTTTCTTATTTCTCTCTCTTCTGCTCCTAACCAATCAGTTGCTTTCTCACCGACAGCAATGATATACTAGTTTTCTAAATTATTTTTTTTGTTTTTTTATTTTTTGTTTTTCATTTTGTTTTTTTGTTATTGTTAGATCTAAATTTTATTCCATACAAGATCTACATATACTGTAAGCCTCTTTATCATGATCAAAGGGAATGAGGGTTTTAGGCATACCTGATTCCATCGCGAGGATGCCGAATATTGCACGATCTCGAAGGCGCCGGAGTTGAGGGAGAGGATTCTTCTCTCCAGCCACCAAGTTCTCTTCTTTATCCTTAGAGGAGATGAGAGGCCTCTAAGAGAGAGATGATTATTCTTGTTGGTGGAGAGGGAACCCTACTCATGGTATATATAGTATCAAGAAACCCTAGTTCAACTCATCATAGATCTAGGCCCTTGATTTATAACACGAGTTCCACACGTGTGATGAGTCCCACATTCTAATTTAAATACACTCATGGCTAAGTGTAATTGAAAACGTGTCTAGACCCAAACCATTTAGGTTTGATCAATTCTTTATTGGGTCAAACAACATAGGTTAATTGGGCGGGTGCAAATATCCAATTGACTTGATTAGGCCCAAAATAAATTAGACTTTAAAACATAATAAGTCTAACAATCTCCCACTTGGGCCAAGCAAGTCATACTGAATAGATATTATGCATAACTTTATGACGTCAAAACTTTAACCGCCGACAAACCACGTTTCAAAACAATCTGGTCCATTAAGAGTCCTGCCACCGAACATGGGATCGTTACCTTCTGTATAATCGAGGTAGGACCTTCCACATCACAAGTTTCAGAACCCCTAACGACATAGATCAAATGTGGACGTGTGGCATGGAAATGTCCTCTGATCAAATAAGGTACAATTCCAACTGGCTTTCACTTTATGACTCCAACGAGTCTAGCCTTATGACTCCAACGAGTCTCACTCTATGACTCCAACGAGTCTAACTGCTAATTCAACAGACTCAAATGCGCAAAAGTAAACTTTAGGAAAAAGCAGTTATAAATTTATTTATCAGAATCAACAAATATCCATAAAGTGCACTTAGAAATAATGTCTGTTACATAAAATTATCCACTCCCACAAAATCAGGATATCATAATGACTAGTCATCCCCAATGAGCAATATGCTCTAAGAATACTTTAGGTGAAATTCTTTTAATGAGTGAATCTGTAATGTTAAGAATAGTGTCATCACTATCAACAGACAAAATATGATTCCGAATTTTATCATTGATGACAAGAAACTTGATGTCGATATGCTTCGACTTTACTGAACTCTTGTCACTACTGCAGTAGAGCTTTATAGCTCTTATTGTCACAGTGTAGCTGTAATGACCTCTCGACTAAATCCACTATTTTCCTACAATAAGGAAAATGTAACATGAAGTGGACTTCCTATTGTCGATACATACAACATAATCTGAATCTGTGTATCCGATCAGCTGCAACTGATCAGATTTCATGTAGTCTTCTATTGATATCGCATTACCTTCTTGACAGTCTTCTAGAGATCAATCTCATGATTGATCAAGTATCTGCCAAGTTTCTCAACGGTACATGTTATGTCTGGATTGGTACAAACTTGAGCATACATCAGACTTCCAGTCGCCAATGCATATGGAATGTCTTTCATTTGCTCTTTCTATAGATCGTTCTTGAGACATTAGAGTAAACTCAACTTATCTCCCTTAGAGCAATTCTTCATGCCACATCTATCTAACACCTTATCGATATAGGGCTTTTGTGATAAACCTAATATTCCACGTGTCCTGTCACGTTGAATCTGGATGCCTATCACAAAAGAAGATTCTCCAAGATCTTTCATCTCAAAGTTCTTTGAGAGAAGACTCTTAGTGTCAAGTAAAAGAACCATATCGTTACTTGCTAATAGAATGTCATCCACATATAGCACAAGAAATATAAATCTACTCCCTTTAAATTTATGGTAAATACATTGATCATCTACAATCTCCTTAAAACCAAAATCGGATATTACATGATCAAATTTCAAATACCATTGACGGAATGCTTGATTTAGACCATAAATGAATTTCTTTATTTGCAAACCAAATATTATGAAACTTTCACTTTAAAACTTTCTGGTTGCACCATACAGATTTCCTTCTCAATGCTACCATTAAGAAAGGCAATCTTAACATCCATTTGGTATAACTCTAGGTCAAAGTGAGCCACCAGTGCCATAATAATCCTAAAAGAATGCTTCATGAAAACTAAGGAGAAAGTCTCCTTATAGTCAATGCCCTTTCTTTGAGTGAATCTCTTTGTGACAAGATGCGCCTTATACCTTTCGACATTACCTTTCGAATCCCGCTTGGTTTTGAATACTTATTTACAACCAATCGGTTTCTTTCCTTCAGGCAACTCTAGTAAATCCCAAACATCATTGTCCTTTATGGATTTTAACTCATCTTTCATGGCATTTGACCACTTAGTGGAGTGAATGTTGAGTTTGGCCTCATTCAAGGATGTGGGGTCATCCTCTAGCCTTATGTCAAACTCATGCTATTGGAGATAAACTATATAGTCATTTGTAATGACTGATCTCCTCTCCCTAATTGATCTCTTAGGCACTTGTGGTTGAGAATTTCAGTTTCTACCTCACCAACATGATATACTTCTTGATGAACTGTATATGTATCTTGTAAGGATGCAACTGTATTTTCATCTTGAAGTGGAACAACTACTTTATCATTTGGAACAATTGTCATGGGTATAACAATATATTCTTTCTTTAATATGAAATCTTTATGTAGTTGACTCCCACAGTTCTAAATATTCTCAAAAATTTTAGCAATCCGTCTTTATGTTCTTAGTGGAGGGACAATAAAACTAAAGCCTTTATACCTCTCAGAATACCCTATGAATAAACAGCTAACTGTCCTTGAGTCCAACTTCTTCTCATATGGTATATATGGCCGAGCTTCCGCTGGACAACCCCAAACATGTAGATGCCTAATACTGAGAGATTTCCCAGTCCATAACTCATATAGGGTTTTAGTTACTGTTTTACTAGGTATTCTATTAAGGAAGTGACAACCATCTTTAAGGCTTCACTATATAATGACTTTGGCAGAGTAGTGTGAGCTATCATACTCCTGACCATATCCTTTAGTGTGTGATTTTATCTCTCAGCAATACCATTTTGACGAGGTGTCCCTGATATGGTGTTCTAAGCGCCAATACCACTCTTTCAGAAATTGACAAATGATTCTGGACATTTACCTGATTCGTCATATCTGTCATAGTACTCACCACCATGATCAGATCTAACGGCTTTAAACATGTCCAATGATTGGGATTTCTCATGGAACAAGTACAGGTACCTATAACGAGAGTAATTGTCTGTAAAAGTGATGAAATATTCATGGCCATTCCAAGAAGCTGTAGGGAATGGACCACAAATGTCTGTATACACCAAATTAAGACACTTGAACTTCGTCTAGTACCAAACTTTCTAATGTTTCTTTAATTAATTTTCGCTTAGTGCCTATGCTATTCACATATAGAGATTCAGTATATAAAGCATGAAGTTTCAATTTATATAGCCATCAATCAGAATTCTAGTACCAACAACTTTAGGTTTGGAAAGTAAACTAAGCATTTCATTATCAAGAGTGACAGCAAAACTAGATCTGTCTAATAAATGAAATAGAAATATGATTCCGACTAAAAAGACGGTACATATAAAGTCTCATCCAAATCTAAAACCAAAAAACCAGAATCTAATTTAAGCCTACAAACTCCAATAGCTTTAATTGCAATTTTATTTCCATCACCCATGTATGGGTATCGCTCAGCTGGGCTGGGCCTCCTTTGGGTTTGGAAGTTCCGCATTAAATCGCTTATGTGAATTATCTATTCATAATTTATAAAGTGGCACTATAGCTAAATTAATCTCAAAACAAACATAAATATGAGATATACCCGCTAAATAGCCATTTCTGATACTTTATGTATTCCTACTTGAGGTGGCTTACTTTCTTACAGAAAAAGTATGCAATGACCTTAGGCTATTTTTCTGCACTTTTGCCACTTAGGATCAGCCACTGTAGTGATGTTTATGTTCCTCCCTTTAGTTTCACTTTCCTTTTCTTATTAGAAGTTTACCCTGGATGCTAAGTGAGCACTGACTTTATCGGGCATAGCACTTCTAATAGTTATAGGAATGGTGTACTTTATGACCATTAGACACCTCTTGTAAGATCTCTCCCACTTACCATAATTGACCTTTTCTTTACTGAACTTTTATTAGTGATAGTAGAGATCCATCAATCTTTAAGGTGTACTCTAGGTGCATGAATTCAAGAACGATCATTTACGTGGTCTTACCACTTCTTAAAGTTTGTACCATTCAATTTAAACTACATAAGTGTACAATTTCTCATCAGTTTAACATAAACATTGCATTTAATAAAATTCTACTGTAATAGCCATAAAAAAAATGAATTTTAGAAAATGCAACCAGTTTAACCGATAGAGCTGCCAGTTAAACTTTCAGAACAAGTTGTGTCTCTATATGCCAACACTGTACTGGCCCAATATAGATATCCTAAAGTCTAGGTCCTATGTAAGAGAACAGCCTTCCTTTGGGCCGACTGTCACTTTATAGGATTGGTCCTAAAGTTTAAGTAATCTATATTGGCCATATAATATATGTAATGACCCGGCCATAATGACAACCTTCCTTTGGGCCGATTGCCACACGCATGGGCCACACAAATTTATGCATCTATATTCTTGTTCCGCCATCGGACTAGTTGATGAGGGTAATGCAATATGGGCCAATAGTGTGACAACCTTTCTTTGGGCCGATTACCACACATCAAGGTTCTCCCACTTGCATTACCCACATCAAGTATCTGACGCCGTACATAATTCGGCCAAACAGTAGTCTTCCTTTGGGCCGGCTATTGTCCGCATGAACTACATACGCAATTAAATAAGCTCTTTTATAAATTCTTTAGCTTGAACATGTATATATCTTTATTTGTGTGTTATTAACTGTAATAAACACCAATATTCATCATGCTAGACAATATAAGCAATGATATAAATATTAATGAAGCGGAAGCATGTAAGGGTACACATAACCATGATAAACAAACACTTCAATACCTTCTTTATGTCAACTAACTACTGTTTTGTCATGTATAGTTCCTGTAATACTGTAGTGCTCGTCAAGAGCTTCGAAACGGCTGTTTACATGCCCAAAACAGAGGTCGTATGAGCCCGTAACGGCTAATTGAAGTTTCTATTGGCAAAACGGGTCTGCAGTGCTTATCGGGTCTGAATCAAACCCGACCCGCAATGGTTAGTTATTGGTTTCCTTTCTTATTGGGCCGGGTTTAAATAAACTAGATAAAACCCAATTAGCTTTAATGTGAGAACAACTAAGAATAGATTAAATAAGTTTCCTTATTAGATTTAAATTTTGTATCTATATCAAAATTTAATCCTATTCAATCTCACAATCCCAAATTAAGGAAACCCTAAATAATTAACCTCTTTTTTTTTTTTTTAATTACCCTTGTAGCCGCCGGCTCATGGTGGCCGGCGGCTGTTGCCCGCCCACAAGGAGCGGCACAGGCCGCAATGGCTGCAAGTGCGCGCGCTCTGCAGAGAGCCTCTCTGCAGTGCTCTCTGCAGAGAGAATTCATGCACCCTTCTTCTTCTTTTTTTTTTTTTTTTTTGTGATTACTGTAAGGCTTGCCCTGCATGCATGCAGGGAAGCCCCTGCATGCATGCGTCCAGCCACTTTTCTTTTTCTTTTTCTTTTTTTTTTTAATAAGGCAGGCGCCTGCAAGCGCCTGCATGCCACACAAATTTTTTTTTTTTTAATAAATTTAAAATAACACACAAATCAAATTTTATAAAATTATATACATGTTAAATTCAATAAAAATCACTCCTTTTAATCTTTTGATCCAACATATGAGACACAAAATATTTATTGAATCAAAGGAGATATTTTTTATGATATTTATAGATCGAGATCATAATTTCTGTAGATCCCTATGATCCGATAAAGAGGAGGCTCTGATACCAATTGTTAGATCTAAATTTTATTCCATACAAGATCTACATATACTGTAAGCCTCTTTATCATGATCAAAGGGAAGGAGGGTTTTAAGCATACCTGATTCCATCGCGAGGATGCCGAATATTGCACGATCTCGAAGGCGCCGGAGTTGAGGGAGAGGATTCTTCTCTCCAGCCACCAAGTTCTCTTCTTTATCCTTAGAGGAGATGAGAGGCCTCTAAGAGAGAGATGATTATTCTTGTTGGTGGAGAGGGAACCCTACTCATGGTATATATAGCATCAAGAAACCCTAGTTCAACTCATCATAGATCTAGGCCCTTGATTTATAACACTAGTTCCACACGTGTGATGAGTCCCACATTCTAATTTAAATACACTCATGGCTAAGTGTAATTGAAAACGTGTCTAGACCCAAACTATTTAGGTTGATCAATTCTTTATTGGGTCAAACAACATATGTTAATTGGGCGGGTGCAAATATCCAATTGACTTGATTAGGCCCAAAATAAATTAGACTTTAAAACATAATAAGTCTAACAAGTTCAGGGAAAAGAATTTTGATTCATGTTTACTCGAAAACTTAATATGATTTTCATGTTCTTAGAAACAATAATTTGACCAAGAATTTGTATTCTAAAAAAACAACTTAGTTGATTTCATCGCAATGTAAAAGAAAATTCTATTAGAACCAAGAACGAAATTACATAACAAAAAGAGATGGTAAGGTTCAAATTGTCTCTCTCTTCTCATATAAGGATATCCAGATATATCTAGTTGAGACATAAAATTTGTATTTGTCCCATCAAATTCATCCCACAGAAGAGGATTTTTTATTTGTAGGTTTGATGGCTTTCAATAGGCTAAAAAGTCTATTATTAATTACTCTTTTTTGAGATGAACTTTTGATTAAGTGTTAGGAAGTAAAAGAAACACTAGAAGAGAAACTAATTTTATTTTATTTTTATAATAGTGTATATGGCTTAACCAAAGACATACCCTCAGTGTACAAATGGTTAATAAATTTGAAAGAAATGAAATAAGGAGTCGAATTTTGTTGATTTTTTGTGCGTAGAGGTCGATCTTCAAGTTGCACTTAACTTAGTTTTTATCTCTTTTAGTGACATAGAGGCCAATATTTGATTTTTATCCTTTTTAGCTACGTAAAGGTTAGAATTTGACTTTGATTTCTTTTAATGATGTGAACGTCGAAATTTGATTTAGATCCCTTTTAGTAACGTGGAAGTCAGAATTTGATTTTTTTTTCTTTTTTGGTGAAGTGGAGGTTGAAATTTAGTTTTGATCCCTTTTAGAGACATGGAGGACGAAATTTATTTTTGACCCCTTTAGCAATCAAAATTTAGTTTTAATCCTTTTTATCAATGTTAAGGTCAAATTTTAGTTTTGATCCCTTTTAACAACGTGAAGGTTGGAGTTTGATTTTGTGCTTTTGATTTAATCCCTTTCAGTGACATGAAGGTCGGTCTTTGATTTTAATCTCTTTTAGCGATGTGGAGGTCAATGTTTGTTTTTGCATTTAGATCGTTTTGACTCATCAGCCATATCCAAATAGGCAATTGAGTGTTAGTGACATTTTGACATGTTAGTCCCGTTCAAAAGAGAAGGTTAATTGTTAGGAATTTTTTGAACACATTAGTCATATCTAAGGAGATGATTAAAAAGTTAGAAATAATTGAACATATTAGCCATGTTCAAAGAGACAACTAAGTGTTGGCAATTTTTGATACATTATCTATGTCCGAAGAGAAAGCTAAGTGTTGTTTGGTTGGAAAAGTTGGTCGATGTAAAGTTTCTTTGAGTGGCTGAAAAGTTTTAACGGAATGATCCGATTACAAAAGAGGGGAGCAGAACTGGCTCTCCCCTTTGTTTAAGGTTGGGTTTTTCATGTGGCGATGGAGAGTGATTCTTGTTTTCCGTTGACCGGCTGACTGTCAAACTTCTCTCTAGGACGCTCTCAAAAATCAATCAGAAAGGAACTCTTTTTTAACACACTAAGTGTTTAGAGTCCACTGATTACTCTTTTCTCCTCTCCGACCCTCTATGATTGAAAAACAATAAGCTTTTAACTTGAGAATTCTCAGCTCTCAATCTCAGAAAAGCCTCCCCTTCCCTTCATAACTCCTCAGGTTATTTATAGGGAGTCATAGGGGTATTATTGTCCCCTAAAATTCCTCCATAATGGGGATTAACTTTCACATTATGTGGGGAGTTAATTGACCCAGTAATAGGGGTTAGTTATAACAGAAACACGAGTCTCGCGCTAGACGCGGATCTCTCATTGATTGTTGTAGACGCGGGCAATTCAGTTAGTCACGGAGTTGCTTAGACCCGTGTTTGAAGTGAGACGCAGGGTTTCTCAGACCCGCGTCTGAAGTGGAGCGTCGAGTTGCTCAGACCTGCGCTTGAAATGGGACGCGAGGTTGCGCAGACCCACGTGAGACATGGAGTTCCTCAGACTCGCGTTGAATGGGGTACTCAGACTCGCATTAAACACGGGCGTCGAGTTGCTCAGACCTGCGCTTGAAATGGGACACGAGATTGCTCAGACCTGCGTGAGACGCGGAGTTCCTCAGACTCACATTGATGGGACACATAGTTACTCAGACTCGTGTTGAACACGGGTTTACTCAGGCCCACATCTGAAATCTTCGTGCTTCTCTGAACGCGAGGTCCTTGTCTTAGTTTGAAACACGACCTTCGCATTGAAATAAAATTCGCGTCGATGACTTGTCCTTAGTGATTTTTAGATAACCTACAGAATCTCCTCCAAAGTTTTCAAAACTTTATAGTTGACTTGGACAAATTTTGAAACACTTTGAGCTTCAGTTGATTTCAAGCTTTCCATGATTAGACTGGTAATCTTTTGAGATGCTTTTGAGCTTGTTCCTGTCTGAATTGTGGTCTTCTTGAGTATACTGTTGAACTGCTTGAAGCCTCCAGGAAAGATCATCATAAGTTTCTTAGAAACTCAGTCTAGCACTTGTCATGAGCTCTGATTTGTTTATCGGTATACTATTGAACCAGCAGAGTTGTCAGTTACTTTTGCCAGTATACTATTGAACTGATTGCAAAAGCAGGGACATACTCTTTATATGTGAGAGAACGCGGCCCTCATAGACGCGGTTGTCATGCTGATTGTAGACTGTCTAAAAATTACTAAAGATAAGTTGTCAAATACAGAGCCCATACTGTTGGCCCAGAGGCCTTCCACTCTAGTTTTGATGATGATTAACTCATGTAGTTATAGTTTACTAATAATCTTATGATATTTAGTTCAGATATTTAACCAAGATATTAGTAGGTGATTAGCTTCAACAAAGTTGTTTTGGAGTTTTCACATGGTGATTCAAGAGCCCGAGCGTCAAAGTTCATATCTAGCACTCGTTGGAGTCAAGTTCGGTGGATCACGTTTGGATCGAGTCGACTTGGAGACGGCGCTCTACAAGAAGACCTCGATTTATTTTAGAATAGTTAGTTTAGATCCACTGTTAAAGATTAGATAGTGTGATATGCTCAAGTTCACAACACACACTTGTTTTAAGTTTCATGTCTATTGGTTTGATTTTCAATTTAACCGATCTTGGTTTTCATGAATAGAATTGAATCAAAACAAGTTTACATGGTTTAATGTATATTAGATTTGATCTATATACATGTATGCTTCATATTCTTAGAAAAGCTTATTTTGATAACCTATTCATGTATTTGGGTTTTGTATTTAAACAAAACTTATTTTTGGATTTAATGTCAAAAATATTGATATATATCTCTTTCATGTATATTGGATTCTATCCATATACTATATGCTTCAAAATTGTTTAAATATCATGTTTTTGTATTTACATGTGTTTTGGAAAAATTGGATTTCCATTTCAAAAATCTAAGTTTCGGAAAATACGGATTTTGGTTTTCGGCAAAATTTGTAAGTCACAAAAATGGTTCAAAATGTTTGTAACATGGTTTGATTTTTACTCAAACATGTTTGTATTTCAATGATATAACATGAACTGATTTTTGTGAAATTTATGAGATTTTATGAGATTTATTTGATAATAAAAAGACCAGTTTTCAAGTCCTGTATTTTGCCCTGCCAGGCTCTGGCGGTCGACCGGACTGGTCGATCGATGTGCACAAGACGTGCACAAAGGCCAGTATGTTTGGCCGGTCGACCGAGCGGTCGACCGACTGAAGTCAGCCCACTCTCGGGTTGGCCCGGTCGACCGGGCGGTCGACCGGCCAGAAAGCCGTTGCTCTTTGGTTCTGGGCACGGTCAACTGGGCGGTCGACCGGAGGGCTCAACGGTCGATTTTTTGACCGTTGTCCGATCGACCGGAAGGCCAATCTGGGCCTTTTCAGCTGCCAACGGGCAGATTTCCAAATGGGTTATAAATACCCCATTTGAGAGCTGTTTTTCAACAAGTTTTTGAAGAGTAAAAATTTCATCTTCTCTAGTGTTTTATACAAGCTTTCAAAAGAGTTTTTAGAGCCAAAAGGATTCATCTTTATTTGTTTTAAAGGGTTGGAAAAATCAAAGAAAAATTGGATATTTGGGATATTGGTTTTGATCTTCATTTCAATCTTATTCTAGTTGTTTTCTCAAGTATTTTTCTTTGTGTTTTTGTTTCCAAACTCTTTATTTTCCACACTTGAGCTTATCTTGCTATCCTATCTATTAGGATCTTTGTTTTGTGGGAAAAGAAATTAGTTTGTGGTTTATGTGATCACCAAGTTGTAAACTCTCCTTATTTGTGATATCCCTCTTGTGTAGAGGTTGATTATTAGAGTGGTGGCTTTGTGCCCTATCCCTCTACTGAGAGGTTGATTAATTTGTGTTGGCTTTGTGCCCTATCCCTCTAGTGAGAGGTTGATTGGTTGTTTGGCTTTGTGCCCATCCCTCATTTGTGAGGTTGATTTGTGTTGGCTTTGTGCCTAGCCTCTAAGTGTAGAGGTTGTGTTGTATTTGAGAGAGGAGTTGTGTACTCCCGGTTATTGTATTGCCCAAAATTCTTAGTGGAGGTTCCCTGTGTGGGAAGTCCTGTGTGGACGAGTTAGTGGAAATCCTTCTGTGTGGAGGCGGGGACGTAGAGCTGTGTGCTCGAACCTCGAAACATATCTTGGTGTTTGCGTTTGATCTACTTTCTCTAACTCTCTCTCTTACATTGTGCCTTGCATCATTCATATTGCTCATTCATACTTATATGCTTGGCTGTGTTTGTTTGTGTGCCTCACTTGTGTTTAACCACGAGAGCTTCATATAACATCTCAACTCTTATTCAGAGGAATCAAGAGGAGTTAGTCCAGAGCCCTTCACCGAAAATTCGGCTACACTCGTTGGTTACACTAAGTGTGTTGCAATTAAGTTTTAATTTTCGCATTATTGTTCATAGATTAGCCGTACACCTATTCACCCCCCCTCTAGGTGTACTTTCAATTGGTATCAGAGCCTACGCTCCTGATATTAGGTTTAACCACCTAGGAGTGTGATCTTGGTATGCTAATCTACATTTGCATTTGTATTTGCACACATATAGTTTGCACTCATAGATAGCCCTCCCATGTTTGATATCTCTAGACTTGATATATGGAAGGTTATGATGAGTTGTCATTTAAAAGCCCTAGGTTATAAAGTTTACCTTGCCATTACCAAGAAATCCTACCTTAGTGATAGCAAGCATATAGAGGCCAATGCACAAGTACTTAAGGCACTTAGAGCATCTCTTGATAAAAAAATATTTACATGTGTTTTCTCATTATGATTCCGCTTTTGCAGTGTGGAACATTTTGACATCTCCCGAGTTACCAATGATTATCAATAAGAAGAGAAAATCTAGTCGAGACAAGTCCGACGAACGTTGCTTCATGGTCCAAGGGAATGACTCCCTTGAGGTACACTCGGATACTCAACAAGATGTTAGTATTAGTTCTTATTGCAATGAGTGTATGGATGCACAAGCCTTAAATGATGAACTAGCTAAAAATTGTGAAAATTTGATTTCAAAATATGAACTTTTGAAAAAGGATAGTTTGGATTAAAAGAAGAAAATAAAAATTTATCTTCTAGACTTGAGATTGCTTTGCAAGAAAGGGATGAGTTTCAAGTGAACGTGACTCGCTTAAATCCCAACTTGATCTTGCTCTAAATGAAAACAAGATTTTGAAAAATAAAAATGATTGTGAAAATGTTTTGAATAAAAATGAGTCTTTAACTTCAAAACTTGATTTTGTTTTAAAAGAGAATGAATCCTTGAAAAACGAAATTGCTTCTATTTCAATGGATTTGAATTTGGTTTCCAAGAAAAATATTTCTTTGAAAAATGATTTAGATACACATGTTTGCCATGCTAGTATAGCTTCTCCTTCTAACATATCTATTACATACACCTCTTCTTCTATGATTGAAAATGATATTTGTATGCTTAAGAAGAGTGTGGATTGTTTGGGCTCCACTTTGAGCCATTGTGCCATAAGCCATACACGGTTGGAATCCATGTTTCGCAAGAAACAAGTTCCATCTATGCATGCATACCATACACGGCACACCCATCCTCCCCACGTTCACACCCATCACACATTGTATGCTCATTTGTACACATGTACACATTGTGGACGTAAGGGCCACCTTGTTAAATTTTGTTTTGATAAGATGCATGATGTAAATTTAGCAAATAAATTTGTTTGGGTTAGGAAAGGAGCTAACCCCCATGGATCCAAAAGAGTATGGGTACCAAGACCACTCCTATTTTATTTGATGTAGGTGTGGGCTCTCACATGACGTGAGAGTGATGGTGCCTTAAAGAGGACAATTTGGATGCATCACTTTCAAGGGGAGTTTGGTGGAAGGACCACCATAGTTTGGAGATATTGAGATGTGCCTTTTTGGTTTTAGTAACGATCTCTTACTCCTTATTTATGTTTACATGCTTTTCATATTATTGATTTTAGCATGTCATGTTTTAATGTTCATTATGCCATATGCCATGTTTATTAGTCCTATGACATACATGATTAGTATTTGAGATCACCCATGTTTATATGGACCCTTATTTTGTATTCTCATATTTGTTTAGCTATTGTGTATATCATAGATCTAATGCATGTTCATTTACCATAATGATCTTATAAATTTTGTTTTGATTTCTTTGCTTCATGTTTTGACTACATGTTTAGATGTTAGTTTTCATTAAAACTTAGGTATATACTTGTACAACTAGTGAGCCACAAATAGATTATTATGTGTTTGTGATTAAATGCTCATTTGTACCCATTAGATGTACTAGTATAGTCTAGTTTTGATAATTCATACATTTTGACTTTTATTCCACATTTTATACATGTTTTTCATGTTTATGTTTAACTTCATGTATATGTCTATTTTGTCTAAACTAATAGTTATACATATACATCCATGAGCCACTTGCCTTCATCCATATACTTTTGTGGACTTATTTATGTTAGGATATGTATGTATACTTTAGTTTGTACGAGACATACATATACCTTGAAGGATTCTAGTTTTGATGATTTTCATGTTTTTAAGGAATTTCGTATTTGAGCTTAATTGCCTATTTTCATGACTTTGTATTTCACATTATACTTGTACACTCACAACATTTTTGTTTACTCATGATTTGTTTTCATGAGACTATATATGCTTTATAGACCCTTGAATGTTTGATGATCATGCAATTTTCATATTTTCATGGAAAATATTTTTGTTTTATTCCTTGCTTGAAGGATTTCGTACTAGTTTACAAATTTTTCATATAAGTAGCTCGTATTCTTCATTTGGTAGAGTTTTCAAACGTGTTATATTATTTTCAAACTTATTTTTGAAAGCCCCTACCATTCCAAGGGCGGCTGGTTGGGCGACCATGCCTTGTATGCTCTTAATTGAAAATCTATTTAAATATGTGCATGAATGGGTGGTAGGGAATATGAGTTATATACTTGATCTTATTGTATTTTCAATTGATATCATTGGATCTTTTCAATTGGAATCACTATTGACATTCTTTTTGTATACTCATATATGTTTTTATATATGTATGCTTACACTTCAAATAGTATCAATTTCGATTGGTATTCAATTTTTCATATATATATATATATGCTTTATTTGTGCTTACTATATTTCTATATCTTTGAGCACAAATTTTTGTTATGCTAAGCTTGATTTCTTAAATGACTATTATATTTCAATTGATTATGTTTCAATTGATATCTTATACAAGCTTTTGCATCATTTTGTTTAGTATTTCATAAAGAGGGAGAAAATTCATATTTCACCTTTTAATTGGTTTTGTTTACCTTTGGTATTTTACTCCCACACTTTATTTTGAAAAATGATTGAAAAATGATATTGATTTTTTTTGTATCATTCGCTCTTAATGAAAAATCATTTTCAATTGGTATATGTTTCATTTTCAATATTGGTATCAAACATATTAAATTGATATTATTTTCTATTTGGTATCTCTATTGTAAAATGAGTTTAGTGTTCGATCAAAAAGATTAGTTTATGTTTTTCAAATTGGTATCAAAAGTGTAAAATATTTTCAATTGGTACTAATTTTTACAATTGGTATCACGATTACCTATATGATTACATCTTTCAATTGATATCAAAATTTTTATGTTTTATTTACTTTCAATTGGTATAATATAGACATGTTTATTTAAATTTATATTAAAAATATTTATTTTATGTACTTTCAATTGGTATGTTTTATTTATTTTCAATTGATATCATGATGCACTAAATTGATATATTTTTTTTCAATTGGTATCATAATGTTTTGATTTGATTTCACCCCTTATTGATATTTTTTTGTTTAAGACAAAAAGGGGGAGAATATTGTTTTATTGTTTACTTTAACCCCTTTGTTGATGATTGACAAAAAGGGGGAGAAGTATTTGAGTTTATATGCATGTTTATTATTTATTTGTAAGTTTATATCAAAATTTGTTTCATATTGGTATCAAGAGAGTTTGTTTGATGTTTTGATGTTTTCTTGATATTGGTATCAAGAGCATGAAAATTAGTATCAAGAACATATTTTATTGTTTTGTTTTATTGATATGAAGAACTTTTATTAAAATTTTTATTGTTGGTATCAAGAGCTTTTATTGATTATCTTTCAATTAGTATCAAGAGTTTTTATTAATTGGTATCAAGAGCTTTTATTGCTTTATTGATAAAGCTTTCAATTGAAATGTTTATTGGTATCAAGAGCAATTATTTAAAGAACATGTTTATTTTAAGTTTATATTTTCAATTTGTATTTAAGAACATGTTTATTTCAAAAAGAGGGAAAAGGAATTTATTTTAAAAATTTGGTATCAAAAGTATGTTTATTTCATTATTTTATGCATGTTTATGCATATTCATGTTTAACATTCATTGCATATCTTATTGTTTATTACTATGCATGAGTTAAGGGGGACCTTCTTTGAAGCTTAACTTTAATCCATGCATATATAACTCCATGAGTTTTGTCATCATCATTAAGGGGAGATTGTTGTGTTGGCCCAAGGTTACAATCACCCGTTTTATTGAGTTTTGATGATTACAAAACATATATAGTTATTTGTACTAATCATGTTTATTGTTTAAGTATGTTTCAGGGTTCTAAAGATTCATGGAGTTTTTCTTCCCTAAAGGAAGGTTGTTTTGACTCAAGTCGGTTCATTTCGGGTTCAAGAATTAAGCTTGCAAGATCATATGGAGATGCCCACTTGAAGACTTTGTAGCCACCTAGAACCTATGTAAGACTTAGTTTGTTAAAGTTTGAGGTTGTGGTAAATTGGCTCTAAAACACACACACACTTTTCAAAATATAAGTTTTTAGTTTTGGTATTTGTTTTAAGTTCATGCTTTGGTCTCTATACATGATTCAAATTTTTACAAATTTTATATCTTGTGTATATCATGTATATCTATCTTTTCAGCATGATTCTTAGCCTTATTTCCCTACAAAATTATTTTGAGAATTTTCCCATGTCCAGAAAAATCTTACTTCAAAATCTGTTTCAGGCCTGGCGGTCGACCGGGCCGGTCGACTGGACCTATTCCAGGCTAGGACGGTCGACCGCCCGGTCGACCGAGTCCCGTGTCCAGGACGTGCACGCTTGTGCACGTCTGTCGGTCGACCGACCGAAAACAGCTTGCTCTCTGTTTTTTGGCGGTCGATCGCCAGGTCGACCGACAGTTAAAAACTGTGTTTGCCCTTTGCGGCCGGTCGACCGGCCGGTCGACCCGAGCCCAACGGCTAGTTGCCAACAGGGCTGCCGGTCGACCGGACCGGTCAACCGACAAGCCTGCCAGCTGCCAACGGCTCTTTCCTCTTTGGTGAAAATCTGAATTCTGATTTTCACCCTATTTTGTGGCAGGACTTTTCTGACTTTTTGGGGGTTATTTTCTGATCAAATAAACTTAATTTAAATGTGTTTTAATCCCTTCCTCTCCCTATAAATAGAGAAGATTGGTCTCTTGCAAAAACACCAAGAAAAATCCCTAGTTTACAAGTTTTCAAAAGAAAGAAAAAGTTTCAAAGCTCTCAATTCTCTCTTGCATTCTTGGCTATTGTTTTTCAGTTGTGTTCTCAAGCAAGTTTCATTTACAACTGAGTTTGTTTTTCTCACTACACTTCTAGAGCCAAAAATCCCATTCTCATTCTATAAGGAAGTTGTAAAGAGAAAGTTGTAAGAAGTTTGTGATCCTTTTGGTGATCACTTGGCTACTTGTTCCTTCTTCTTGTTCTTGTTGAGATACCTCTTCGGTAGAGGTTTGTAAGTGGTGGAGTTCGGTACTCCGGTCTTCGGTAGACCTTGTAAAGTCCTCGGTGGATAGTGGAAACCCTTCATGGCGGTGAAGGCAGGGAGTAGAGCGGTGGCTCGAACCTCGAAACAAATACTTTGTGTGTGCGATTGATTTTCTCTTTGCTCTCTATTGCTCTTACTTTCTTGCTTGTGATATTGCTATTCTTTCATACCTTGTGATACATCTTGTGTGCATTTCATTATTGCTTCAAATTCATTTCTTGCTACATTGTCGATCATTACTCATACAACAAGATTGCAATACGCACCTCAAACTCATATCTAGAGGAATCACGAGGAAGGAGTTCAGAGCCCTTCACCGGGTATTCGGCTCTTAGTCTTATTTTGAGTGATCGTTGCATCATTCATTAATACTTATTTTAAAAAGATTGTTAGATTAGCATTTACACCTATTCACCCCCCCTCTAGGTGTTTTCAATTGGTATCAGAGCTTTGGTCTTTAGGCTCTTGGCTTAACAACCTTAGAGAGATCCACTATTTGCTAATCATTTCTCACACTTCCACTTAGTAAAAATGGCCGATGGAATTAAGACCCCCCAAAGTTTGATGGCCTTAACTTTCCCATATGGAAGGTTAAGATGACCGTTTTCTTGCAATCCCTAGGAAGCCGGGTTGCAAAGGCGGTGACCAAACCATTTAGTGCACCCACCGGTGATGAGTCCACTTGGTCCGAAATTGAGACCAAAGAATTTGATGCTAACTCTAGGACACACTATGCATTACTCCAAGAACTTAATGATGATAATATTGCTAGAGTAGTTCATTATAAATTCGCACATGAAATTTGGACTCACTTGCTTGTTACTCATGAGGGAACCTCACAAGTGAAGAGGGCTAAAATAGATCTTCTTCGTTCCCAATATGAGAATTTCTCTATGCATGATAATGAAACCATAGATGATATGGTTACAAGATTTACAAAAATCACTAATGGACTTTCTTCTCTAGGTGATGCTATTGACAACGACCAAAGAGTAAGAAAGATCATCCGGGCTCTTCCTCCTTCATGGGAAGTCAAAGCAACTACCTTGAAGGAACTCAATGACAAGGAGGAGATGGAGCTTATAGGTCTCATTGGGAACCTCAAGACCCATGAGATGGAGAGAAAAGCAAGGGAGGAAATGGCTCCTTCCAAAAAGAAAGCTATTGCCTTCAAGAGTCAATCCTCATACTCTGACGAAGACGATGAAGAAGAAGATGACGAAGAGCTCTCACTTCTTGTTATGAACGTTCGGAGGATGTATAACAAGGTAAAGTTCCAAGGTAGAAGGAGATAGCAAGGTGGTAAAGAAGAGAAGAAAATTATTTGCTTCAATTGCCAAAGACCGGGTCACAGTGTTGCCGAGTGCCCAGATAAAGTGAAGCCCTCCATCTCCAAGAAGCCTTACAAGAAGAAATCTTTGAAGGCTACATGGGATTCCGAGAGCGAATCCGAGGAGGAAGTTGACACCGCAAACATGTGCTTCATGGCAAATGAAAGCACAAGCAAGGTAACCCCTACCACTTCTCTTGATGATGAACTTTTCATGGATGAATTAGGAGAAGCATTTGTAGAACTTTCACATAACTATGATTTTCTTAAGAAAAAGTATTTAAAAATGAAAAAGGAAGATGAGTCTCTTAATCACCAAGTTATTACTCTTTCTAAAGAAAAAGATGAATTACTTTCTACTTTAGTTTCAACTCAAAAAGATTTTGATAAATATAAGATTTCTTGTAAAGGTAAGTATCCACAAGTTAATGATAATGAGATTTCCATGCTTAAAGAGAAAATTGACTCATTAGGAGTAGTTTTGAAAAAGTGTGAATTTGATAAGAATAGACTTGAGGCTATGTTTCCTAAGAAACAAGCCCCTAAGAAACAATCACATGTTCATACTCATACTTATGCTCATGTTCATACCTCACAACCTTTACATCATGCCAAACCCCACAAACATACTCACACTTCACACACACATCATGCATTCATGTATGGTAAAGTGTTTTCATGTTCATATTGTGGCCGTAAAGGTCACTTAGTTAAGTTTTGTTATGATAGACTAAATGCATCTCGTCATAATGTTTGGGTTCGAAATACTAACTTTCAAGGACCCAAGAAAATTTGGGTACCAAAGTCAATAAATTTGTTAAATGATGTAGGTACTTTCCAAGGCGCAACGACGTAAAGGATTGTGGTATCTTGATAGTGGTTGCTCAAGGCACATGACTTGGGATATCAACAACTTTGCAACCCTATCAAGATACCATGAAAGTGGCAACGTCACCTTCGGAGATGATACCAAGGGTAAAATCATCGGCATTGGTAATGTTAAACTTGGTACATCTCCTTTAATAGAAAATGTTGTTTTAGTTGATGGCCTCAAGCATAATCTCTTGAGTGTTAGTCAACTTTGTGATAAAGGTTTTGATGTTATTTTTGATAATTTAGCTTGTAAAGTTATTGATAGACTATCCAACACATGTATATTTTTCGGTTTTCGTGAAAGCAATATATACATGATTGATTTGTCTAATATGTCTTTCAATATTACTTGTTTAAAAGCCCTCGATGAGGACTCTTGGTTGTGGCATAGAAGATTAGGCCACATTTCTTTTGACCATCTATCTAGGTTAAACAACAAGGAAATGGTGAAAGGTATTCCTGCTTGAACTTTGAAAAGGACCGCGTTTGTGACGCGTGCCAACTTGGGAAACAAACCAAGTCCTCTTTCAAGTCAATCAAGGATATCATGACATCACGTCCCTTGGAGTTGATCCATATGGATTTGTTTGGTCCTACTCAAACCAAAAGTCTAAGTGAGAATCGTTTTGCATTTGTTTTAGTTGATGATTTTTCGCGTTTTACTTTGGTTTTCTTTTTAGAGCATAAAAATCAAGCCTTTTCATATTTTCAAGCCTTTAAGAAAAGAGTTGAAAAGGAAAAAGATTCTTCAATTTTAAGAATAAGAAGTGATAGAGGAGGTGAATTCATTAACCTACCCTTTATCACTTTTTGTGAAGAATATGGAATTAAGCATGAATTATCTTGTCCTAGAACTCCACAACAAAATGGAGTAGTTGAGCGGAAAAATCGGACATTACAAGAGATGGCTAGGACAATGATTAATGAATATGGTCTCCCACATTATTTGTGGGCCGAGGCCGTTAATACATCATGCTATTTATCAAATCGTGTTTTCTTATGCAAAAATACTTCAAAAACATCTTTTGAGATTTATTTTTCTAGAAAGCCAAATATTTCATACTTTAAAGTTTTTGGATGCAAATGTTTTGTTTTAAATACAAAAGACAATTTGGGAAAATTTGATGCTAGGTCTTATGAAGCAATCTTTGTAGGTTACTCAAATACTAGTAAAGCTTATAGAGTTTTCAATAAGTCATCTTTAACTATTGAAGAATCTATACATGTAAAATTTGAGGAAACTAATGTGTTTGTTAAGAATGTTGTAGAAATAGATTCTTTGCATGAAGACGTGGAGAAAGTCACTTTGAAGGACTCACCTACTATTGAAGGCATGCCTAAGGATGATGAAGGAAGTGAAACTAAGGATCAAGAGGCTCAAGGAAATGAAATTCAAAGAATTGAAGTGGAGCCTACTCAACAACTTTCAAAGGATTGGAGATACAATCCACATCATCCCAAGGACCTTGTTTTAGGTGAAGTATCTCAAGGGGTAACTACTCGTTCTCAACTTCATGATTTTTGTGGACACTATGCTTTTATTTCTCACTTTGAACCCAATAGCGTCCTCGAAGCCGAGGCCGACTCATATTGGTTGCTAGCCATGCAAGAGGAACTCAATCAATTTGAGCGCAACCAAGTTTGGCACCTTGTTCCAAGGCCCCATGATAGACCAACAATTGGTACTAAGTGGATCTTTAAGAACAAGTTGGATGAGTCGGGTAACGTTGTTAGGAATAAAGCTAGGTTAGTTGCCCAAGGTTACACTCAAATTGAAGGTATCGATTTTGATGAAACCTTTGCACCCGTAGCACAGCTTGAAGCCATACGGATGACACTTGCATTTGCTTCATATAAAGATTTTAAGCTTTTTCAAATGGATGTTAAAAGTGCTTTCTTAAATGGATTTATTGAAGAGGAGGTGTATGTTGAACAACCCCCCGGGTTTGTTGATCCTACACATCCGGATTTTGTTTTCAAACTTGACAAAGCTCTTTATGGTTTAAAACAAGCCCCTAGGGCTTGGTATGAAAGGCTTTCTTCATTTCTAATTTCAAATGGTTTTAAGAAAGGAAAAATTGATACTACTTTATTTACAAAACATGTTGAAAATGATATTCTTATTGTGCAAATTTATGTGGATGATATCATTTTTGGTTCTACTAATGAAACCCTTTGCCAAGCTTTTGAATCATGCATGAAGGAAGAATTCGAAATGTCTATGATGGGTGAGCTCAACTATTTCCTTGGTCTCCAAGTCAAGCAAAGAAAGGATGGGATATTCATCAATCAAGCCAAGTACACAAAGGAACTTATCAAGAGATTTGGACTTGAAGGAGTTAGAACTAGCAAAACTCCCATGGCAACAATCACCAAGCTTGACAAGGATGAACAAGGTAAAAGTGTAGACATTAAGCTTTATCGTAGCATGATTGGTAGTTTATTGTATTTGACGGCTAGTAGGCCGGATATTATGTTTTGTGTATGTCTTTGTGCTCGTTTTCAATCATGTCCTAAGGAGTCTCATTTAGTAGCGGTAAAACGCATTATTAGATACCTTAAGGGCACAATTGAAATGGGTTTGTGGTATCCGAAAACCGGATTATTTGAAATGAAGAGTTTTTCGGATGCCGACTATGCGGGTTGAAGGGTAGATAGGAAGAGTACAAGTGGAACATGTCAATTTCCTGGTAATTGTCTTGTTTCTTGGTCTTCCAAAAAGCAAAATTCGGTAGCCCTTTCAACCGCCGAGGCGGAGTATGTTGCAGCCGGAGCTTGTTGTGCACAAGTTCTTTTGATGAAACATACTCTCCTTGACTATGATTTGCATTTTGATCATATTAAAATATTTTGTGATAATACTAGTACTATTCATATGACTAAAAATGCAAATCAACATAATAAAACTAAGCACATTGACATTAGATATCACTTTCTTAGAGATCATTATGAGAAAGGTGATATTGATATTGATTATGTTTCTACCGATTTTCAACTTGCCGATATTTTTACAAAACCTCTAGACTATGCTAGATTTTCATTTATTTGTGGTGAGTTGAATGTTTGTATTATAGATTCTTTAAAAAAAAACATTTTTTTTTACCCTTTTTGATGTATGACAAAAAGGGGGAGAAATAGTTAGTTTTGAAGTTAGTTTTGAAGTTTTATGCACTTTGTATTTTGTTTTTGTGCATTGTGTTTTGTATACTTTTTATGCTTTATGTATAGCCATTCACTTTTACACATAATCATTCTTTTATACATAGCATAATTTGAGGGGGAGCTTCCAAGCTCCTTTCCCATGTTTAAAATAACTATATGTTTTGTCATCATCAAAAAGGGGGAGATTGTTGGCCCAAGGTTACAATCACCCGTTTTATTGAGTTTTGATGATTACAAAATATATATAGTTATTTGTACTAATCATGTTTATTGTTTAAGTATGTTTCAGGGTTCTAAAGATTCATGGAGTTTTTCTTCCCTAAAGGAAGGTTGTTTTGACTCAAGTCGGTTCATTTCGGGTTCAAGAATCAAGCTTGCAAGATCATATGGAGATGCCCACTTGAAGACTTTGTAGTCACCTAGAACCTATGTAAGACTTAGTTTGTTAAAGTTTGAGGTTGTGGTAAATTGGCTCTAAAACACACACACACACTTTTCAAAATACAAGTTTTTAGTTTTGGTATTTGTTTTAAGTTCATGCTTTGGTCTCTATACATGATTCAAATTTTTACAAATTTTATATCTTGTGTATATCATGTATATCTATCTTTTCAGCATAATTCTTAGCCTTATTTCCCTACAAAATTATTTTGAGAATTTTCCCATGTCCAGAAAAATCTTACTTCAAAATCTGTTTCAGGCCTGGCAGTCGACCAGGCCGGTCGACTGGACCTATTCCAGGCCAGGACGGTCGACCGCCCGGTCGACCGAGTCCTGTGTCCAGGACGTGCACGCTTGTGCACGTCTGTCGGTCGACCGACCGGTCAACCGACCGAAAACAGCTTGCTCTCTGTTTTTTTGGCGGTCCACCGCCAGGTCGACCGACAGTTAAAAACTGTGTTTGCCCTTTGCGGCCGGTCGACCAGCCGGTCGACCCGAGCCCAACGGCTAGTTGCCAACAGGGCTGCCGGTCGACCGACAAGCCTGCCAGCTACCAACGGCTCTTTCCTCTTTGGTGAAAATCTGAATTCTGATTTTCACCCTGTTTTGTGGCAGGACTTTTCTGACTTTTTGGGGGTTATTTTCTGATCAAATAAACTTAATTTAAATGTGTTTTAATCCCTTCCTCTCCCTATAAATAGAGAAGATTGGTCTCTTGCAAAAACACCAAGAAAAATCCCTAGTTTACAAATTTTCAAAAGAAAGAAAAAGTTTCAAAGCTCTCAATTCTCTCTTGCATTCTTGGCTATTGTTTTTCAGTTGTGTTCTCAAGCAAGTTTCATTTACAACTGAGTTTGTTTTTCTCACTACACTTCTAGAGCCAAAAAGCCCATCCTCATTCTATAAGGAAGTTGTAAAGAGAAAGTTGTAAGAAGTTTGTGATCCTTTTGGTGATCACTTGGCTACTTGTTCCTTCTTCTTGTTCTTGTTGAGATACCTCTTCGGTAGAGGTTTGTAAGTGGTGGAGTTCGGTACTCCGGTCTTCGGTAGACCTTGTAAAGTCCTCAGTGGATAGTGGAAACCCTTCACGGCGGTGAAGGCGGGGAGTAGAGCGGTGGCTCGAACCTCGAAACAAATACTTTGTGTTTGCGATTGATTTTCTCTTTGCTATCTATTGCTCTTACTTTCTTGCTTGTGATATTGCTATTCTTTCATACCTTGTGATACATCTTGTGTGCATTTCATTATTGCTTCAAATTCATTTCTTGCTACATTGTCGATCATTACTCATACAACAAGATTGTAATACGCACCTCAAACTCATATCTAGAGGAATTGATTAGACGGGAAAAGTGTTGTATTGTGGAGTATAATTTGCACACAAAATATATTCAATGAAAAGAGAGATAAGGTTTAGAAACAACCTCAAGTGCTTTGATCACTCCATAATGTATTCGAAATGTAATCAATATACCCTTTCCTATCTCCGTTATAGCATGGGCTATACCGAGTCGATTCTCAAGGAGAGCTTGCGATGGAAGCGTTACGGTTGGTAGTGAAGATATAAAACGAAGATTCTTCTTTGCTCAAAAGAATAAAGAATCGTTGGAAAAAGAAATAAAAGAATCGGTGGATATGTTTATGATGAAAAAGGAAAAGAAATCATAAAGGAGATTTGGTATTAACACTAAAAGAAAAGAAAACTTTAGAAGACTTTGAAGGTGAGAAAACCATGACTAGCTAACCTTACTACCTTGCTAAAGACTTACTAAACTCCGTGATGGTGATGCGTGCCTCATGTTGATTCATCGGCATAGATTTGTCTTGCGTGTTGGTCTAATTACTTTCCAACTTGGATGACGGGGATCATTCTTGGACTTGTCTCGTAGCCTCATAGATGTCATTGGCCTACAAGTTAGACTTTCAATAATGGAATCAAAAGAGTGACACACAAGGGATGCTAAGGAAGAAGATACAACATTCAATAATGGAAGTAATGAAGTTGTACAACAAATAGCATATGTTTGGTGATCCATCTCCATGTTCCATCAAGGCACTTGTTCAAAGACAAGGCTCTAAATGAGGCACACATGAATCATATGGAGAATTACAACAACAGCTTGCCAAGAAATGAAAATAACCCATCGGAGAAGAGAAAACCATACAACTTGCAAGATTAAAGATAGCAATCACCCATGAGTTAGTAGTTAGCAAGGTAAGTTGTTAGCTAGTTCATGGTAGAAAAATTAGCTACTAGCTATTACAAAAGAAAAGCAAAGCATGAATTAAAAAGCAAGTAAAGTAAAGTTAGAATTAAAGAAAGCAAGAATTACTAGAAAATGCTCAAGTAGAGAAGAAGAGAATGGATCAATCCTTGCTTCACAAGTTGTCACTCCTTGGTGTACACAAGCTCTCTCTCTCTCTTACAACTCTCTTTTGCAGAATTTCTAGAGAGGAAGAAGGAGATCTAAAGAACTAAAAACCTAGAGAAAAATCCTACAAAAAATTACAAGCATCTACTCTCTAATCTCTCCTCTTCACGTTCCCCCTTTTTCGCAGGTCCTTGGTCCAGTATTTATAACCTCAGAGAGAAGTCTCCAGAAGGTGGACAGGTGGCAGAAATCTGGGATTGAATGGCCCAGATCTTGCCGCAATTTGGCGGTAAAATCTAGGTTTTGGCGGCAAGATCAAGTCTGTTGGGCAACAGATTCTTGTTACAACTTTGTTACGAAGTTGTTATCCACGTGGCCTTCTGGAAGATTGAGTTGTTGCGAGGATCTCTCCTGATTCTGGATTCAAATTTGGGCTCTCTTTTGGGCTTTTGAATTAATCTCTTTAATTATTGCTAATTAAAGAGATTTTGGGCCTTTTCTCCATTTGAGTGTGGACCTGTAAAAATATAGAGAAGATGAGTAAAAATCATACTTTTATTTGCAAAAATGCTTGGGAATGATATGGTAAAATATGCAAAATTGAGTTACAATCAGGAATCACGAGGAAAGAGTTCAGAGCCCTTCACCGGGTATTCGGCTCTTAGTCTTGTTTTGAGTGATCGTTGCATCATTCATTCATACTTGTTTTAAAAAGATTGTTAGATTAGCATTTACACCTATTCACCTCCCCTCTAGGTGTTTTCATGTTGGCCCAGAGGCCTTCCACTCTAGTTTTGATGATGATTAACTCATGTAGTTATAGTTTACTAATAATCTTATGATATTTAGTTTCAGATATTTAACCAAGATATTAGTAGGTGATTAGCTTCAACAAAAGTGTTTTGGAGTTTTCACATGGTGATTCAAGAGCCCGAGCGTCAAAGTTCATATCTAGCACTCGTTGGAGTCAAGTTCGGTGGATCACGTTTGGATCGAGTCGACTTGGAGACGGCGCTCTACAAGAAGACCTCAGTTTGTTTTAGAATAGTTAGTTTAGATCCATTATTAAAGATTAGATAGTGTGATATGCTCAAGTTCACAACACAAACTTGTTTTAAGTTTCATGTCTATTGGTTTTGGTTTTCGGTTTAACCGATCTTGGTTTTCATGAATAGAATTGAATCAAAACAAGTTTACATGGTTTAATGTATATTAGATTTGATCTATATACATGTATGCTTCATATTCTTAGAAAAGCTTATTTTGATAACCTATTCATGTATTTGGGTTTTGCATTTAAACAAAACTTATTTTTGGATTTAATGTCAAAAACATTGATATATATCTATTTTATGTATATTGGATTCTATCCATATACTATATGCTTCAAAGTTGTTTAAATATCATGTTTTTTGTATTTACATGTGTTTTGGAAAAATCGGATTTCCATTTCAAAAATCTAAGTTTTAGAAAATACGGATTTTGATTTTCGGCAAAATTTGTAAGTCACAAAAATGGTTCAAAATGTTTGTAACATGGTTTGATTTTTACTCAAGCATGTTTGTATTTCAATGATATAACATGAACTGATTTTTGTAAAATTTATGAGATTTTATGGGATTTATTTGATAATAAAAAGACCAGTTTTCAAGTCCTGTATTTTGCCCTGCCAGGCTCTGGCGGTCGACCGGGAGGGTCGACCGGACCAGTGGTCGGTCGACCAGACCGGTCGACCAATGTGCACAAGACGTGCACAAAGGCCAGTATGTTTGGCCGGTCGACCGAGCGGTCGACCGACTGAAGTCAGCCCACTCTCGGGTTGGCCCGGTCGACCGGGCGGTCGACCGGCCAGAGAGCCGTTGCTCGCTGGTTCTGGGCACGGTCGACCGGGATTTCGACTGGAGGGCTCAACGGTTGATTTTTTGACCGTTGGCCGGTCGACCGGAAGGCCAATCTGGGCCTTTTCAGCTGCCAACGGGCAGATTTCCAAATGGGTTATAAATACCCCATTTGAGAGCTGTTTTCAACAAGTTTTTGAAGAGCAAAAATTTCATCTTCTCTAGTGTTTTATACAAGTTTTCAAAAGAGTTTTTAGAGCCAAAAGGATTCATCTTTATTTGTTTTAAAGGGTTAGAAAAATCAAAGAAAAATTGGATATTTAAGATATTAGTTTTGATCTTCATTTCAATCTTATTCTAATTGTTTTCCCAAGTATTTTTCTTTGTGTTTTTGTTTCTAAACTCTTTATTTTTCACACTTGAGCTTATCTTGCTATCCTATCTATTAGGATCTTTGTTTTGTGGGAAAAGAAATTGGTTTGTGGTCTTTGTGATCACCAAGTTGTAAACTCTCCTTATCTGTGATATCCCTCTTGTGTAGAGGTTGATTATTGGAGTGGTGGCTTTGTGCCCTATCCCTTTAGTGAGAGGTTGATTGATTTGTGTTGGCTTTGTGCCCTATCTCTCTAGTGAGAAGTTGATTGGTTGTGTTTGGCTTTGTGCCCATCCCTCATTTGTGAGGTTGATTTGTGTTGGTTTTGTGCCTAGCCTCTAAGTGTAGAGGTTGTGTTGTATTTGAGAGAGGAGTTGTGTACTCCTGGTTATTGTATTGCTTAAAATCCTCAGTGGAGATTTCCTGTGTGGGAAGTCCTGTGTGGACGAGTTAGTGGAAATCCTTCTGTGTGAAGGCGGGGACGTAGAGCTGTGTGCTCGAACCTCAAAACATATCTTGGTGTTTGCGTTTGATCCACTTTCTCTAACTCTCCCTCTTTATGAAATACCAAACAAAATGATGCATAAGCTTGTATAAGATACCAATTGAAAAATAATCAATTGAATTATAATAGTCATTTAAGAAATCAAGCTTAGCATAACCAAAATTTGTGCTCAAAGATATAGAAATATAGTAAGCACAAATAAAGCATATATATATGTATGAAAAATTGAATACCAATCGAAATTGATACTATTTGAAGTGTAAGCATACATATATAAAAACATATATGAGTATACAAAAAGAATGTCAATAGTGATACCAATTGAAAAGATCCAATGATATTAATTGAAAATACAATAAGATCAAGTGTATAACTCATATTCCTTACCAATCATTCATGCACATGTTTAAATAGATTTTCAATTAAGAGCATACAAGGAATGGTCGCCCAACCAGCCGCCCTTGGAAGGGTAGGGACTTTCAAAAATAAGTTTAAAAATAATATAACACGTTTGAAAACTCTACCAAATGAAGAATACAAGCTAGTTATATGAAAAATTTGTAAACTAGTATGAAATCCTTCAAGCAAGGAATAAAACAAAAATATTTTCCATGAAAATATGAAAATCGCATGATCATCAAACACTCAAGGGTCTATAAAGCATATATAGTCTCATGAAAACAAATCATGAGTAAACAAAAATGATGTGAGTGTACAAGTATAATGTGAAATACAAAGTCATGGAAATAGGCAATTAAGCTCAAATATGAAATTCCTTAAAAACATGAAAATCATCAAAAGTAGAATCCTTCAAGGTATATGTATGTCTCGTACAAACTAAACTATACATACATATCCTAACATAAACGAGTCCACAAAAGTATATGCATGAAGGTAAATGGCTCATGGATGTATATGTATAACTATTAGTTTAGACAAAATAGACATATACATGAAGTTAAACATAAACATGAAAAACATGTACAAAATGTGGAATACAAGTCAAAATGTATGAATCATCAAAACTAGACTATACTAGTACATCTAATGGGTACAAATGAGCATTTAATCACAAACACATAATAATCTATTTGTGGCTCACTAGTTGTACAAGTATATACTTAAGTTTTAATGAAAACTAACATCTAAACATGTAGTCAAAACATGAAGCATAGAAATCAAAACAAAACTTATAAGATCATTATGGTAAATGAACATGCATTAGATCTATGATATACACAATAGCTAAACAAATATGAGAACACAAAATGAGGGTCCATATAAACATGGGTGATCTCAAATACTAATCATGTATGTCATAGGACTAATAAACATGGCATATGACATAATGAACATTAAAACATGACATGTTAAAAATCAATAATATGAAAAGCATGTAAACATAAATAAGGAGTAAGTGATCGTTACTAAAACCAAAAGGGCACATCTCAATATCTCCAAACTATGATGGTCCTTCCACCAAACTCTCCTTGAAAGTGATGTATCCAAATTGTCCTCTTTAAGGCACCATCACTCTCACGTCATGTGAGAGCCCACACCTACATCAAATAAAATAGGAGTGGTCTTTGGTACCCATACTCTTTTGGATCGATGGGGGTAGCTCCTTTCCTTACCCAAACAAATTTATTTGCTAAATTTACATCATGCATCTTATCAAAACAAAATTTAACAAGGTGGCCCTTACGTCCACAATGTGTACATGTGTACACATGAGCATACAATGTGTGATGGGTGTGAACGTGGGGAGCATGTGTATGCCGTGTATGGTGTGCATGCATAGATGGAACTTGTTTCTTGCGAAACATGGATTCCAATCATGTATGGCTCATGACACAATAGCTCAAAGTGGAGCTCAAACAATCCACACTCTTCTTAAGCATACAAATATCATTTTCAATCATAGAAGAAGAGGTGCATGTAATAGATATGTTAGAAGGAGAAGCAATACTAGCATGGCAAACATGTATATCTAAATCATTTTTCAAAGAAATGTTTTTCTTGGAAACCAAATCCAAATCCTTTGAAATAGAAGCAATTTTGTTTTTCAAGGATTCATTCTCTTTTAAAACAAAATCAAGTTTTGAAGTTAAAGACTCATTTTTCTTCAAAACATTTTCACAATCATTTTTATTTTTTCAAAATCTTGTTTTCATTTAGAGTAAGATCAAGTTGGGATTTAAGTGAGTCACGTTCACTTGAAATCTCATCCCTTTCTTGCAAAGCAATCTCAAGTCTAGAAGATAAATTTTTATTTTCTTCTTTTAATCCAAACTATCCTTTTTCAAAAGTTTATATTTTGAAATCAAATTTTCACAATTTTTAGCTAGTTCATCATTTAAGGCTTGTGCATCCATACACTCATTGCAATAAGAACTAGTACTAACATCTAGTTGAGTATCCGAGTGTACCTCAAGGGAGTCATTCCCTTGGACCATGAAGCAACGTTCGTCGGACTTGTCTCGACTAGATTTCCTCTTCTTATTGATAATCGTTGGTAGCTCGGGAGATGTCAAAATGTTTCACACTGCAAAAGCGGAATCATAATGAGAAAATACATGTAAATATTTTTATCAAGAGATGCTCTAAGTGCTTTATGGGCTTGTGCATTGGCCTCTATATGCTTGCTATCACCAAGGTATGATTCCTTGGTAATGGCAAGGTAAACTTTATAACCTAGGGCTTTTAAATGACAACTCATCATAACCTTCCATATATCAAGTCTAGAGATATCAAACATGGGAGGGCTATCCATGAGTGCAAACTATATGTGTGCAAATACAAATGCAAATGTAGATTAACATACCAAGATCACACTCCTAGGTGGTTAAATCTAATATCAGGAGCGTAGGCTCTGATACCAATTGTACACCTAGAGGGGGGTGAATAGGTGTACTTTCACCTACTTCAGACTATGCTTGGTTGTGTTTGTTTGTGTGTCTCACTTGTGCTTAACCACGAGAGCTTTATATAACACCTCAACTCTTATTCAGAGGAATCAAGAGGAGTTAATTCAGAGCCCTTCACCGGGAATTCGGCTACACTTGTTGGTTACACTAAGTGTATTGCAATTAAGTTTTAATTTTCGCATTATTGTTCATAGATTAGCCGTACACCTATTCACCCCCTCTAGGTATACTTTCACATACTTCAGACGCAAGGATGATAAAAATTATTGATGCAGTGTCAAGACATAAGTCTCGAAAGCATCAATGCAAAACCAAGTCGCGGGGCTCGAAGCCCGCGCCTCAGCATTACTGCAAAGCTAAGACGCGGGGCTCGAAGCCGGCGTCTCAGCATCACTGCAAAGCCAAGATGCAGGGCTCGAAGCCCGCGTCTCAGCAGAGCTCGACGTCCACTTCTCAATACCACAACAATGGCAAAATGCAGGCTCGGGGCCCGCATCCAGCATCATCTCAATGGCTAAACGCAGAGCTTAAGCCCGCGTCTCAACTGCAAATGAGCCCTGTGTCTCAGTTATAACTACCCCCATTACTGGGTCAAGTATTGCCCACATAATGAGGGGAGTTAACCCTCATTATGGAGGGTTTTTGGGGAATAATTTTACCTCTGAAACTCCTATAAATAGCTAAAGCTGCTATTGGAGAGGGGTCAGAATTTTTCAGCTGAGAAATACTTATAAAGAGTTAAACTCTTTTACCAACTTGCTGAGTTCAAGTTTTTGCCTAAGTCTCTTTGAGATTTCATTGGATAGGAACTGTGCTACTCCGTCTGTGATCCAAGGAGAAGATTTTCAGAAGAGCTCCACGTTCACCCGGTCAACAGAAAATAAGATTCACTTTCCACCGCTATGCAAAGAACTAAGCCTTAAACAAAGAGAAGATCTGAGTTTGAGTGTCTTCTCTCTCTTATAGTTGAAATTTTGAGTTGTTGTAATTTTTCATTGATTTAAGAAAAATATGCAATACGCTTTCAACTCCCCCTGTACAAGAGATGGCGACTCCGCTAAGGACTACTTTCTCCACTGACGAGCAAGTTGCGGCGCAAGGTGACGTCAGTTTCATAGGAAAAACGATCGAGTCACTCGTTGTGAAATTCGACCAGGTAAAGTATGAAAAGTTCCTCTCTTCTGGCTCCAAGAGCCCTAAGGTGGCAGACATTACCGCAGGGTCTCCTCAGAGATCTACTCTCAAGTCTCTTTGGCCACGTCACCCGCATGGCCCGCGTCAATGTCTCCTACGAGACACGCGAGGCCAACGTTGTTGAAGGCCAATGTTGCCACGCCCCTCCTCTTCCTCAGCTCCAGGTTACTGGGGGTCTCCAACAACTTGTGAAGCGTATCCGGAATGCTGAATGTTGACAAAGGCGTCGCGCACATCGACAACAGATGTAAGATTCTGAAAAAGGTATATGTCCAGCAGATATAGGACGCGAGGTTCAAGCCCGCGTCTCTTCTTAACATCATCAGACGCATGAAGTCCGCGTCTGGATACCAAAGTGCATAACTCATGAGGCTTGCATTTCTGAGGCCCTATCTCACAGGTGCGATATTCAGTAACGCGAAGTCCGCGTCTCTTCTCAGAGATACGAGACCCGCGTGTCTACGTTAGAATGTGAGACTCATGAAGTCCGCGTCTCTCAAGTGTCGTCAGACAAACGCGACAATCAGCAACGCGAGGTCCGCGTCTCTTATAAGCAGAGGCATAAGACCCACGTGCCAACAAGCAGTACTCCTTCAAGGACGAGCATGCAGATTCATTATTCAAGTTACTCAATAAGAGCAACAGACTGAAACTTCCTAAAGCTAGACATCCTGAGGAGATGGGCAAGACCGACAACCCCAATTATTGCTTGTACCACGGATGCTGGGGCACCCTACCAAGAGCTGCTACGTCTTCAAAGACATTCTCCAAGCTTTGATCGATGCGGAGGTGCTCAAGCTCCTCCCGGAGCAGAAGAAAGTGACAACTAATATGATATCATTCCTTTAGTTTAGGGCACAACCTCCAATGCCGGCTGGAGTAGTTCCCATCCCGAAAGGGGAACTCAGGGTGGTCAATATAGATCCACACCACCAGCAGGAGAAAGGTTTCGTACCTGTTAGACTCCTCAAGGAGAGATCATGTGAGTTTATCCCGACATCGCCAGCAGTGGATTAATATTACCAACAGGAAGTCCAGAGGCAAAGCAAAAGCTTCACCTTGCAATGTGGTTGGTGCTTCCTCTCGGGAAGCAAAAACCGATATCTCCTTGGTGACTGATTCTGGGGAGGAGACAATCATCCTTGCTGCAGAGCCGAATGCACCACTCGTGGTCGGGACTTGCTTGGGTCAGTAGTACTTGAAGAAGTACGATGAAATGATAGCAAATCTGTTTAAACCCGCCCCAGAGCCAACCAAGCAATCCACAAAGTTACCCGTGGAGATGCAAAAGGAGCTTCAGTATACCAAGACTCTCTCAAAGGACAAAGTGAAAGGATCTTCGAGATCTTACCACTTTGATGTCTTAGCTCAACTAGCCAACATCCTGACCAGGATCACCCTTTATGAGCTTCTGAGACTGTCAAAGTCAACAAGAGAAGCTCTGAGAGAAGGTTTAGCTGATGATGAGGTCTTCATGGCCCGGATTCTGGCTAAACCACATGAGGAAGATGAAGAAAATTGCCTCCACACCTCTCAACATGCCCCCTGCATAACCTCACTTCAGACGACATGCAGGTTAAAGGAAAACAAGATAGGCCCATGTACTTCACAGGTATATTAGATCATCTGAAGTGAACCGTATTCAGGTGGATTCAGGATCCGCATTTAGCATCATGCCCTGCCGGGTCATGCAGCACTTGAGAATCCCCACTCACCGATTGAGTACCACTCAAATTACCATTTACGGCTTCAACGCCAATGGTACATGATGTGTGTAATTTATATACATATTTTACATCACTTTTTATGCCTATTATTTGCCATATTTAATGTTGCATGGGTATTTTGTTAGTGTTACTTTGTTGATTTTAGGTCAAGAGCAAATTAGAAAAAAAAGCAAAAATTGGAAAATTGGCGATATCAAATGAACAAAAGAGATGCAGAATTAGAGATCTAAAGTAGAGTTGGAACATCTCAAAAGAGCCTTCACTCAGAAATTTCACAAAAATCTAGGACTGAAATGAACCAAGAGTTCGGCCACCCAGTCGTATATTTCGGCCAAGCAGCCGTGGACCAGTCAACGGGGATGCCAACTCAGAGGTCAACACGAGTCAAAAAATGGAGCTTCATTGTAGCCAGAAGTTCAGCCCAATGGCCGTAATTTCGGCCAGCTGGCCGTACTTTGGCAGCGATTGTGAATAAATTTTTTTCAGTAATTCATGTAAATTAAGAAACCTAGGTTTTTGTATTCGATTAGGGTTCTACTATTTTCTGTTATATATAAACGCCACCAAGCCTCTTATATGAGATACAATTTTATTCTCTCTTCTATTTTGAGCGAAAATCAATAAAATTCTGCTGTTAGCCATTAAATCTCAGTGTAGTTTCAACAAAAATTTCGTCAAGGCTTCATCCTTGTTGGTGCTCTCTTACCTTTATTTTACTTTCCTTTTAATTTTCATGATCTCTTTCAATATTATAATGTGTTCTATTTTCTTAGTTATGAACTAATTTTTCATAACTAGGGGCATGATGTAGGGATTGTAATGATGATATAAGATTATATCTTGTGTAAATTCTCCTATGTGTTTTATAAAGTTTAAATTTTTTATATGCTAAGTTGTTAAATCTTGTGCTTTATGCCATAATCGGTGCGCACAATTAATCAGAAGGTTAGGTTAGAGTCCGAGAGAAGATAACTTAGTAAAAACTTCTAAGATTAACAACCATAACTCAAAATGTTGAGACGTAAGAGTTGTGTAGTCAAATAGGAATATCTATCACACTTAGGGCATGTTTGGTTGTCGTAACTGGCCGTAATTCGTAGTTGTAATTGGTAAAGTCTTTTACAATTGTAAATGAGTTACATGTATGTAAATTTTACGGTGTTTGGTTGGTAATATAAAATTATAAAGTGGGAAAGTGTATTGTACTTTACGGTGTTTGGTTGTCGTAATGTATAAGTCGTAAGTGAAAAAGTTGACCACAAAATTAACTATTTGGTGATTTTAAAAGTTTTAATACTGCAAATAAATATTAAAAAAAGTTAAATATTAAATTTTTTTAATATTAATATAAAAAAATATTACAAATTTGTATGACCACAAAATTAACTGTAACTGGGCTGTAAGTGAGTGGTAACTGGGTTGCAAGTGAGTGTTAGTTGAGTTACGTAAGTCTTTTACGAATTACGGTCCAAACAAACGCCGTAGTTGTAACTGAGTAGTAAGTCATTTACGAATTACGGAGTTTTACGCGAAACAAACGGCCCCTTAATGTATCTTTTGACTAACAATCTACTAGATTGAGAGATTGTGATTCTAGATTTATAAAATTGAATTGGTATTATTCAAGAGAAAGTACTGATTAGGATAAAAAATTCTGATTGTCAGCATGAATAGGATGAATTAACACAAGCATAATATTTTATCTGATTACAATTACCGAAATCATTACCCTAGTTCTTTTCATAATTAAAAATAAACATTTTTAGTAATAGTTTAGTCACAACATCTTCCAACTAAATTGATTATTTAAATAGAACTAAGAAAGATTAAGTTAATACTTGAACAACAATCCTCGTGGGAACAATACTCTACTCACTATTATATTACTTAAAAATGATTGGTACACTTGCCATCCGAATCGCACATCAAGTTTTTGGCACCATTGCTAGGGATTGTATAATTTTCAATATCAACAATATTGATTACTGTTCTACTTTGAATTCTGTCTGCAGATCTAACATAAAAATCTTTTTCTCTGCAGGTTACAAGGAGTTCAATCTCAACAGAACACAAAGTTCGGCCAGACAGTCGAAAATTTGGCCAGGTAGCCAAACTTTTGTTCTAAACGGAGGTCTATGGAGTACAACAACTATCAATGGTCCTTACAAAGATTTAAGCCAATGCAAACATGTTCATAGTGTGGAGGAAATCATGATCCTATAATTTGTCCATATTTTCTTAACACCTACATCTACAATCTTGCTCGAGAAAATCATCAAAATTCTTTGGGGAGCGACAACTGTCATGTTATCGAGCCTCAATATTTTGTGCCTCAAGAGAAGAAGTCCAGTTTGGAAGAAACTATAGAAAGCTTAAATAGAACTTTCAAAAGTTTTATAGAGTTTTCACGTTTCTTGCAAAGTAATTACAAGGTAGATCACGAAGGGCAAAAAGAGGAAATCATCTCAGGGAACTGCAAGAATTTTTCAAAGAGGCCGAAACACATGATGATAAAGAAATAAACATCAAGGAGGATTTCGAGTGGTTCTCTAACTATGAGAAGTCTATCTCAGTACAAAAGATACAAGAAATAGAGACCACAGAACAAGAAGATGAAGACATAATATCTTGCTAAAAAATTTCATAGCAGTAGAGAAGAGTTGTCGGCTACGTAGCCGAACTTTTGGCTGGACAGTCGTCATCCTATTGAACCAGAGCTTCTGTTTGTTTCAAAACTTCCTCCAGATCTCCCAGCAAGCAGTGAAGAACCTGAAGTGGAAAAAGTTGCACTCAAAACTAGAGTTCCTTTCAATAGAAAGAAACTTGACTTGAGTATATGTATTTTTGATGAGACACTGATTGAGCAATCTTTTGAAGAGACTTTACTTGATGCATCACCAAGTTTTTACAATGTCAAGTATTTGTCTAAATATATTAGATGTGTCTCTTTGCAGGTTGAAGATGCTTTGTCTCATGATGCTACTAATGATGAGATGATCTGTTGCATGAAAAATTTAAAGAGGACAAATCAAAAGAAACATGACTGAAATTGAAGAAAGCAAAAAGCAAAGTAGATAGACTCAACGAGAAGTTGACAAAGAGGTTGAGCACATCAAATCTTCTCTGAAAAGAACGCATTGGGAAAGTGAAAAGCATTCTCATGGACGGAATCGATGAATAAAGGTAAGGAGATTAATTTGTTGTAAATATGAATACTAACTGTTTTTTCTTTTCTTTTCTTTTTACCTAGCCCAAAACCAGAGTTCCAAATTAGAAATAGAATTACAAGATGAACCAATTTGATGAAATAAAGTTGCCAAAATTTTTTTTGAGGACCAAAAGAGTAAAAAAGTACAGCTGGGTAGCTGAATTTATGGCTACGTAGCTGAACAATTTCGGAATTATAGGTCCAAATTTTTTTCAGATAAATATTTCTCCAATGGGTTATTTATGAACATGACTATTTTCTGCAAATTGTTATACATGATTTTTTATTGCTTTTACAAGTTTCAATTAGCATACGTTAATTTTTAAGAGTGATATTTATTTGCTATTTTACATGTGATATGGATTCATCTTGTACTACATAAGAACATGCCAAGGTTAGGTATGGGGGAGGAATCTAGGATTTTTTTATTTTACTTTTTCTTTATTTTTAGGTTAGATTTTTTTATTTATTTCTTTTTCTAGGATTTTTTTAGATTTTTCTTTTTCGTTTGCTAACTGGAAATTTTTTTGTAAGTTGACCTAATTGTAAGGGATTTAGTAACCATATACCTTGAATTAGATAAGGAATATCAATTTGATGGAATTTTAAAGTCTTCGAGTAGAAATGAAAAATTTTATAATATTATTGCCATCTAGAATTTGTCCATGTGAATATGCATCTTATCTGTACTTACACAATAGTTTAAACTTGGGATAATAAGGATTACTTAATACTTAAAAAATTAATAAGCCTTAGTATTTACGTGAAAGATAGTTAGGTAAGTTAAAATTATATATATATATATATATATATATATATATATATATATATATATATATATATAAGTTATATGTATTAATAAGTCTAATGATCAATTAGTTAGGTATATTGGCCTCAAGAAGTCTTGATATTTATACGAAAGAGAATTAGATTATATATATATATATATATATATATATATATATAATATATATATATATATATATATAAACAGAAGTGCTTAAAGGGTAACGAAGTGGTAATACTTCGAAACTTCTGTTAAAAAAAAATATATATTTTAAGTAAGTATATTTGAATCAAAATCTCAAGAAGAACTATACACATTCATGACGATGTATAGAATCAGAAAACTTAGGAAGGATAGTGATATAGGCTAAGATTTGAAAATCTTTTCAAAATTAGATGATAGAATTATTGATGAAGGATTGTACTTAATAATGAGAGTTTATGGTAACTAGAGAACTTATAAATTAGTGATGCTTACCACTCCAAAAATATTTTGTCTTTTTTATTTTTATCTTTCTTTTTCTATTTTCTCTATTTTTGGTATACTTATTTTTGGTTATTCTTTTTTCTTAATCTCTTCTTATCTTTGAAATTCATTCACCGAATTTTGTGGGTGTAATTCACTAGAAACCCTCACGGACAACACACGTCCACTAGGGTAACTTAGGGGTTTAACGACTTGTTACATGTGCTAAGTGTAATCGTGAGTTCTACGAAAGTGGATTAGAATTTTTTTAGGATTTTTTAGTTTTTCTTTTTCTTTTTAGATTAGGATTTTGCTCGAGGACTAGCAAAAAGTAGGTATGGGATGTGATGTGTGCAATTTATATACATGTTTTACATCACTTTTTATGCCTATTATTTGCGATATTTAATGTTGCATGGGTATTTTGTTAGTGTTATTTTGCAGATTTTAGGTCAAGAGCAAATGAGAAAAAAAGAGCGAAAATTGATAAATTAGCGATATCAAATAAACAAAAGAGATGTAGAACCAGAGATTTAAAGTAGAGTTGGAACATCTCAACATAGCCTTCATGCAAAATTAGAAATTTTATAAAAATCTGGGACTGAAATGGACCAATAGTTCGGTCACCCAGCCGTATATTTTGGTCAAGTAGCCGTGAACCAGTCAATGGGAATACTAACTCAGAGGTCAACACGAGTCAAAAAGCGGAGTTTCATTACAGCCAAAAGTTTGGCCCGGTGGCCGTAATTTTGGCCAGTTGGCCATACTTTGGCGGAGATTGTGGATAAAACTTTTTCAGTAATTTGTGTAAATTAAGAAACCTAGGTTTTTGTATTCAATTAGGGTTCTACTATTCTCTGTTTTATATAAACGCCACCAAGCCTCTTATATGAGATACAATTTTTATTCTCTCTTTTATTTTGTGCGAAAATCAATGAAATTCTGCTGTTAGCCATTAAATCTCAGAGTACTTTCAGCAGGAATTTCGTCAAGGCTTCATCTTTATTGGGGCTCTCTTACCTTTCTTTTACTTTCTTTTTAATTTTCATGATCTTTTTCAATATTATAATATGTTCTATTTACTTAGTTATGAACTAATTTTTCATAACTAGAGGTATGACGTAGGGATTGTAATGATGATATAAGACTATATTTTGCGCAAATTCTCCTATGTGTTTTATAAAGTTTAAATCTTTTATATGATAAGTTGTTAAATCTTGTGCTTTATGTTATAATTGGTGCGCACAGTTAATCAAAAGGCTAGGTTAGAGTCCGAGAGGAGATAACTTAGCAAAAACTTCTAGGATTAACAACCATAACTCGAAACGTTGAGACGTAAAAGTTGTGCAGTCAAGTAGAAATATCCATCACACTTAATGCATCTTTTAACTAGCAATCTACTATATCGAGAGATTGTGGATTCTACATTTAGAAGATAGAATTAGTATTGTTCGAGAGAAAGTACTGATTAGGATAAGGAATTTCAATTGTCAGCATGAATAGGATGAATTAACACAAGCATAATATTTTATCTGATTACAATTACCAAAATTATTACCCTAGTTTTTTTATAATTAAAATAAACCTTTTTAGTAATAGTTTAGTTACAACATCTTCCAACTACAATTGATTATTCAAATAGAACTAGAAAAGATTAAGTTGGTACTTGAATAACAATCCTCGTGGGAATGATACTCTACTCACTATTATATTACTTGAAAATGATTGGTACACTTGCCATTCGAATCCGCACATCAGTACGCGCCTAATGGGAAAGATTAAACGCAAATGTCAAATCGGGAACCTAAGATTCAAGGTGGTGTGCTATGTTATCGATGCCGACACTTCATATAATTTGCTGTTGGGACGATGATGGATTCATTGCAACTCCATCGTCCCCTCTACTCTCCATCAAGTTATGAAGTATGTTGATAGAAATGGAAAAGTCCAAACATTGATCATCGAAAGGCATCCATTCAAGGGATAGAGAACTACTTCACAGACTTTCTCTCCTGTACCAGGATTCTTTGGAGACAGACAAGAATCCCCAGCCAGAGGAACTAGACTCTGGTAACGAAGCTGATGTCGAGCCAGGGGCAGAAGAAGAATGTCTTTGGGAGCTGAATCTACTTGTAACAAGCGTTAATAAGCTCGATATCAATAATACTGCCAATAATGTAGGCAAGTGGTATATTAATGAAGAGTTAGATTTGGCTTATTTTTCTGTGTTTGTTTCCGATTCCGTACCATCAGATACTAGTACCGATGTAGATGATGACCCCGGGTCGGCAATAGATGCCCTGACATTATTGTATGCACCAGTGAGATCATCTATCATGGCATATCAAAGTGTTAGTGATGCGCAAGGATCCTTCTTCGAGGTCCCATTACGACACAAAGGCCAAAAACCGATCCTTTTTGGAAAAGTCGAGTCCAAACCAATGACTTGCGAAGACTTAGAAAGTGAGACTGAACTTCCTTCGTTCTCTCATTATGAGTCAAATGTACTCAGGATGATAGAGAACATGGGGTATGACCTAACAAGTGGTCCTAGTTTGAACTTTGGCAAAGGAAGGAGAACACTGCTTCGATCCTTCGTTTCAAAGGAAAAGCCCCTGATTATTATCATCGAACTCGCAGGGAGTTGGGCTATGTGTCAACTCCGATCCCGTCAGCCTCTGAGTCTGAAGGGTCATTACACCATAATCACTCATCAGGCACGTCATCATAGGAGTCAGATGTCAGTGTCAGCAACATCTTCAAAGAACTTTCATTAAACATAGTTTCAACAAGCCATCTGAAAGAAGAAAATAAAGAGATGATCCAGTTAGATACAGATCCCTAGATCAAACACCTAAATGCTCTCTGGGATATTCACTTTGAACAATGTGAACCACTCACAGAGGATAGGGTACTTCAGATCAATCTGAAAGATGAGGCTAATCTAAACTCATCTTCATAAGTGAAAGCTTATCACCTTCCGAGAAAGATATCTCATATGTCTCGTGCGAGAGTATATAGATGTTTTTGCTTGGAACTATGAGAATATACCTGGGCTTGATCCTTAGGTGGTTATGCATCGCCTCAACATCAATCCAGATGCAAAGCCCATCAAGCAGCAGCAAAGACGGTTTCATCCAGAGATAATGAAAGCGATTCAATCATAAATCACAAAGCTTATAGACTCTGGTTTCATCAGGGAAGAATAACACCCTGATTGGGTAGCTAATATTATCTCCATCACCAAGAAGAATGGGAAGATTCGGGTTTGCATTGATTTTCGTGATCTAAATGAAGCTTGTCCTAAAGATGAGTTCCCCTTCCAATCACGGATGTCATGATTAACAGTACGTGTGGATTTGAACGGATGTCTTTCATAGATGGAATCTCTGGATACAATTAAATTAAGATGTACCCTGACGATGAGAAACATACATCCTTTAGGACACTACTAGTGGTGTAGTGCTATACTATGATGCCCTTCGGATTGTAGAATGCAGGGGCAACATACCAGAGAGCTATGAATACAATTTTCTATGAGTATATACACAAAACAGTGGTATTCTATGTAGACGATATTGCAGTGAAAAGCTATGCCAAAGGCGATCACATACCAGATCTGAAGGCAGTATTCGCTATCATGTAGGCGCATTAATTGAAGATGAATCCCACCAAATCCTTACTGGGGGTAGCCAGCGGTAAATTCCTAGGGTTTATCATAACATCCAAAGGAATCCACCTCGACCCAGAGAAAGTTCACGCTGTTCAGGAAATGCAACCTCCAAATAATCTTAGAGAGCTTAGAGGATTGCAACAGCGACTGGCCTATATCCGGAGATTTATCTCAAATCTCTCAGAACGATGCCAACCTTTCCCCAAATTAATGAAGAGGGCGTTTCATTCATTTGGGACGATGCTTGCCAACAAGCGTTCGAGGAAATCAAGTGGTGCCTCACGCGCCCACCTGTCCTTACAGCTCCGGTGTCATGAAAATCTTTCCTAATATACGTACGAGCTATGGATCATTCTCTAGGTACTTTGTTGGGCCAGAATAATGATCAGAGACATGAGCATGCAACTATTTCCTAAGTAGAACAATGATCGGAGCTAAACTTTGATACAACTCGATCGAAAAAGAATTCTTGGCGTTGGTATTCGCCATCCAGAAAGTATGACGCTACTTGGTGGGCCAAACCATACACATCATATCAAAACTCAATCCCTAAAGATTGCTTATGACGAAGCCATCGTCATTGAATGGTCGATTGGTAAAATAAGCCATATTGATCTCCCAATATGAGATACAATTTCTGCCACAAAAAGCTGTGAAGGGACAGGAAGTAGCAGACTTCTTGGCTGAGCACCCAGATCCAAGGATGACCAAGCTTTATGAAGATCTCCTAGACGAGGTCGCTGAAGTTTGCTTGACCCAGACGTCTTTCGAGTGTGGCAACTCTTCTTTGATGGCGCATCAAGAACGGGTCCTCGAGGAAATATCATAGCAGGAGTAGGGGTAATACCTGTCTCCCACAAAGCTACATAATCTCTCGTGCATTCTCCTTAACTGAGTCATGTTCCAACAATATAGCAGAATATAATGCTTTCTTGATCGGGATGCAAATCGCCGATGAGATTGGCATTAAAAATCTTGAAGTATACGGTGATTTAAAGCTTAACATTAACCAGCTTCGCGAGGAGCACGAAGTCAGACATGAAGACTTAGTACCCTATCACAACGCAACTATCCACATGACAGAGACGTTCAGAATCTTCTATATTGACCATGTACCTTGCCAGCAAAATGCACAAGCAGATGCACTGGCGTCCCTTGCTACCTCCTTGGCTCTTCCAACCAGAGCGGCAGAGAAAGTACTCGTCTACAACCATAACTTGTACTATCCGAAACTCGCCCTCGAAAATGATCAGATTCTAGCAGGGAACCTTCAAGTCAAAGAAACTCTAGAGACTTTGGTAGGTCCAGAGCTGAGGGATTGGCAATTCCCGTAAATCGACTACGCATTGTAGGCATTTTCTGATGACTCTAAAGAGGCGGCTTCCATTAAAAGGAAAGCCCCTAAATTCTACTACAATGCGATCACAAGAACACTGTATCGCCGATCGCATGATGAAATCCTCCTCTGCTGCTTGTCAAATAAAGAGGCACATGAAACACTCAAAGAGGCTCATGACGGTATGTGTGGAGATCACCAACCTGGTCTAAAACTTGGAGATTGACTCCAAAGACTTGGATATTATTGGCCAAAAATGATCCCTGACGTCATTGCTTACGCTAAGCGATACTACGCCTGTTAGATCCATGGTGACTTCATTCACCAGGCACTAGGAATCTTCGCCTTACAACTTCTTCCTGGCCATTCAAAATGTGGGGAATGGACTTGATTGGTCCTATCAGCCCACCTTAATTCAAAGGACACCGATTTATCTTAGTCATAACCGATTACTTCTCCAAATAGGCTGAAGCTATCCTCTTGAGGGAGGTAAAGGCATTTGACATGATCAAGTTCATTAAACATCACGTAGTCTACTGCTTTGGCGTGCCACGAAGGATTGTTCACGATAATGGGCCTTAGTTCATCAACCAAGCATTTCAGAGATTCTGCAACAAGTTTAGAATTCAGAGTGCATCTTCAATGGCAAACTACCCTGCCGCTAATAGCCTTGTAGAAGATTTTAACAAGACCATTGGAAACTTCTCAAGAAATTCATCTCGAAAAGCCAACACGACTGGGATGATAAGTTAGGTGAATGCTTGTGGGTTTATTGTATGACAGTGAGAACCCCGATGAAGGCTACACCGTTCTATTTAGTATAGGGTGTGAAGCCATACTTTCACTAGAAATTCAGATCCCATCTCTACACGTTGTTTTGACAACGGAGATGAAAAATGAGGAGAAGCATCGACTGGGACTCTAAGAGCTGGAAGCTTTGGACGATAAACGCCTACAAGCTCAATAGCAAATCGAGCTCTATCAAGCTCAAATTATCAGAGCCTTCAACAAGAAAGTCAAGAAGCGGACTTTCAAGAAAGGCGACATGGTCTTAGCCGTCAGAAGACCTATGGTGATGACGCATAAAACCAAAGGGAAATTTCAGCCCAAATGGGAAGGACCATTTATAGTGGAGTCAGTCTACTCAAATGGAGCATACCACCTCATAACCCCAGACGACGATACTTTCATGATGTTGATCAACGATAGATTCTTGAAGAAGTACTACCCTTAATAAGATTCTTCTCATGATCAGGTTAACATTACACCTCTGATCAAAACTTTCAGATCCAAGATGTTTGAAAGATTGTCAAAGAAAAGCTTCTTTTTTCAGTGGATCACATTACGGCCGATCATTGTCGAGCCGACTGAACATTGGTTACATCATAATGTATGATGTAAACGTCAAAGAAAAGTCAATGCGAAACTTTGGTTTTAGCTTTGTTACTCCTAGTTTATCTATCAAAATCCGACACCTCTGAAGGCTAAGGATAGAGGAAAATGTTGGCTTTTAAGTCCAACATAAGTCCTTAACAACTCATCATGCTGAGGGGAATAGCATGGCTAGCCCAACTCAAACGGTAGTTGGTAAAGGCATACCAAATCCGTTGATAGCTGAGGGTTTGCTAAAAATCCTGAAGGACTTGGTCACGTTTTTTCCTCCAAAATCTCTTACTAATTCCCTCACATGGAATGGTAGGACGATAAAAATACCCGTGTCTATTTCTCGGACGAAATAAATACAAACTTGTCACGTTAATAGTCAACCTCTAGCAACCCATTTTCCTTAATCTCCAATAGGATTCGTCAAGTTAATATTACACCATGATAATTTATTCTATTTCCCCACCAGAGTCCCCTACCAATTCCCTCCCATGGAGTGGTAGGTCCACAAGCTCAATCACTGCTATGTTAACACTATACCTCTAACAGTAAAAAAGTTTCAATACTCCCCAGCGAGTACGAACTTCCACTTGTCGCTCCCTTATATGGAGTCACAAGTCTTCAAAATAGTCAAGTTAACACTATACCTCTGACATTCCAAACTTCACTCGCCAATTCTCCTCAACAGAATGGCAAGTCCTCAAAATTGCTCATATTGTAAATCAACTCTTGTTGTCATATTAACACTACACTTCTGACAAATTACTGTTAAGTTTAATATCACACCTCTAATAGTGATCAAGGTGCTGCCAAGTTCAATATTAAACCTCTGACAGTCACTTTACTCAGGCCTCTATATCGAAGCTGAGACGAGCGATGCTAAGTTTAACATCACACCTCTAGCATCCAATTTATTGTTAAGTTCAACAATACACCTATGATAATGACTTTCCCTCGAACTTCCATATCGAAGTCGAGATGACTGGTGCTAAGTTCAAAATTACACCTCTAGCATTACCTCCACTATCAAGTTTAACACTACACCTATGATAGTGGTATCTTCAGTTTTTTCTGAACGAAACTGATATTTCCGTGAAGTTAAGATAACAGTACAGCTTTAGCTCACGCCCTTATCAAGTTAATATCACACCTCTGACAAGAATCAATCAAATCAGTTAAGTTAATATCACACCTCTAACGGTAAAGAAATACTGAGACCCCCAACAGGTCTAGTTTTACTTGTTATTCTTATCAATGAATGACAGGTTCACTTAAAATCACTGTTAGGTTAATATCACACATTTAACAGTATTCTCACCAATCCCCAGCTGAGTCTTTATTACGTTAATACTAAACCTTTGATGAAGATTCAATAACAATCCTCCGCAGAGTGAAAACTTTACTTGTCATTCTCATCCATAGAACGACAAGTCCATAAAACCTATTCCACTCATGTCAAGTTAATATCACACCTCTGACAGTAACCTTTTTAAATTCCTTAAATAGAAAATTTCAACTTTGACTTGCTAAGTTAAAATATTACACTTCTAACAAATCAAAGATAATCACTTTCACTTGTCTGATTTTCAATGCAAAAAAGAAGTCAAAGCAAATAAGAAGGCAGAAAAGTGTCACTTTTATTAATATTAAAAAAATATGAAAGTGATACAAAACACTCTCTTATCCAATAAGATTGAGTGTTAGAACAAAGGAGTACAAAAGAATCCCTCTTGCTCAACGAAAGGTTGCACTCATTCTTTGAAACATTGAAGATACACAAAGTTCATCTTCCTGATTATGGCTAGGAACAACAATCTACTTCCTCTCTTCTTGAAGAACAATGGTGTTTCTCGAGGTCGAAATACATAGTAGCATTCGGATTCCACCCGATCAATTGGTGCGAAGGTCTTTACAAGGTCATAATCCTTCGCTTAATGGGAAGCTTCACCTCCAGAAAGTCATCTAATGAGCATGGGTTTTTCATTGCTGTCACTTTTTTGAACAAGATTGGTGAAGGGAGGATCCGAGACCTTACTGGTGACGTCCTCTTTCCCGTGACCTTCAAATGCACCATGCTCATTGTGATCAGGGAGGATCCGAGACCTTACTGGCGCATCATGTTCAATAATATCTTAATGTGTATCGAGAGCTGCGCTGATCTTTCTTGCCTTTGGACAGAAGTTTTGACTCCTCAAGTGGTCGCCAATTGAATGAACTGGTCATTTCATGTCTACCTCAATGAACGTGGCAAAGACACTGAAACCAGCACAACGATATGGCCACAACCTGCAAGAAGAAAAAAATCTGAGGGTTAAATTTCTACAAAAATAGAAACATGAATTCAGAAACACAGACGCGGATCTGAAGTCATGAACTCCAGATGCGAATCTCACGGACGCAGAGTTATCATGCTCTACAAAGATAGAAAATATGGATCCAAATGCAAGCCCGATATTAGACTTGCGTCTGATGATTGAAACACAGGGCATATATTAAAGGCGCATACATGGGCCTTAAAACTTTCTAAAGTTATGAACTCCAGACACAGACATTATAGATCCCGTCTAAGACTTCGAGACGCAGAGTTCGCCACGCTCGCGTCTAACATTTTAATAGAGCGTATAAAGCTTTTAAGATGTGGAGTTCGCCACATTCGCGTCTAGAGACTTTAAAAGAGCATACACAAGTCTTAAAATTTTCTAAGTCATGAACTCCAAATGCGGGTTTCATATACAAAACCCGCGTTTCAAGTCTCAAAATGCGGAGTTTACCATGCTCGCGTCTGAAGAACTTGTGATTCAAAAATCTACAAACTCGCATTTCATCAAGATAACGTGAAGATCGCGTTTGCAGAGCATGGACACTGGGATGTCAAGTTGACTATTTAAACTTCAAGAAAGAAGTTTCAAAAGTTTAAGGAAGAGATTAAGAAACAGAGTATAGACGCTTGGATCTCAGAGCCACAAGGGACAAAGTCTTATTATGACAAAGGCTATTTCCTACTTGGAGAAGAGTTCTTTAGAGGAAGGACATCATCCGTCAAGACACGACCATTAAAGCCTCTAAGGGGATGCTTTTTGATTTTGAAATCACCTAACAGTGATAATCTTTGAAGAAGATTGCAAGAAAGCATCATAGATTTGGGTTCGTTCAAAGATCTTTGAAAGTTCTTCAGGATGCAGGCTCGAAGAAGAAGACAGTCTAAGAACCCTAAAGGTTCATCAGAGCACCTGCCCATGAAGGAAAACTATTAAGATAAATGACTATTAAAAGGCTCGTGCGGCTCACTAATGGCTATTAATTAACGGCATGAAAATCAAAGTCATTCTTTAAAAACCAATTAATAAACTTAAATCGCGACGCGAATATCAAATTCAGTCTGAGTGAGACATGTGAATTTTTGCTCCGGGAAGTCCCAACATCACGCGTCCCCAACCGTCAATGCTGACTTTGCCTCGAAAAATCCAATGAGATCTTCGCGCACAGAGAGTTGCGTCATCAAAATCGCGTCTCTATAATTGCAAACGACGCTTCAACGGGTATGTTTTGAAGTTCGCGTTCCTTTAGAGATCAAAAGTCGTGTTCCCTCAACAAAATGAGGACCGCATCCTTAACAGTTCAGGGCTGCATTTTGAAGTCTGCGTCCTTCCAGGAACCGAGGGCTGCGTCACCTCCAACAAGTTGATGAGCTCAGGGCCGCATCTCTCCTCAATCCAGGGCCACGTTCTCCCATAAATTCAAGTCTGTGTCACTTCAACAAAGTGAGAGCTGCGTCTCCACTTCAAAGACCGCGTCTCTTCAGTATTCTCTGGCTCTCGTCTTGTAAAACAAGAGAGATGCCTCTGTTCCTAGTGAGAGCTGCGTCTTTACTTTGAAACAATTTTGCATTTGTAATGCTCAGAGCCGCGTTTCTACATCAAGTGAAAGGTGCGTCTTCACTTTTAAAAAAAACTCGCACCTTGACAAAATAGCAGAGCCGTATTTTTTCAACAAAGAGAAGTTCGCGTCCCTATCTCGAAGTCTGTGTTACTTCAACAAATTGAAAACTGTGTCTCCACTTCGATATTCGTGTCTTCCCAATGAATAAGAGTCGCGTTTCTACTTCAGATGAGGTCCGCATCTCCACGGCCACACAACCGTCGCATTTATAAGACCCGTGTTCAGTCTTTACTTCTAGAATCAGTTCAAACAGTACACTGAAAAAAAGCAGTTGGTGATTTTTCCTGGTTCAATAGTACACCGACAACCAGCTCAGAGTACCGATGAGGTCTGTATTACGTATCTAGACACTCACGATGATCATCACTGGTGGATTCAAAGAGTTCAACAGTACACTTATGAAGACCAATATCCAGACAAGATTGAGTTTAAGGTATCTCAGAAGATTGTCAGCCCAGTCTTGAGAGCTTGCTACCAAAAGAAAATTTCAAAGTGTTTCGAAACCCGTCCCAGCCAACCGTGGAGTTTTGAAAACGTTATAGGGGGTTCTATAGACTGTCTAAAAATCACTAAAGATAAGTCATCAAATGATGAGCTCATACTTTAGGCGCAAGGCTGATGAAAATCATTGATGTAGTGTCAAGACGCGAGGTTCAAAAGCTTCACTGCAAAGCCAACATGCGGGGTTCGAAGCCCACGTCTCAGCATCACTGCAAAGCTGAGACGTGTGACTCAAAGCCCATGTCTCAGCATCACTGCAAAGCCAAGATGCGGGGCTTAAAGCTCGCTTCTCAGCAGAGATCGACGCGCACATCTCAATACCACAACAATGTCAAAATGCAGGGCTCGAGGCCCGCGTCCAGCATCATCTCAATGCCTAAATGCAGAGCTCAAGCCCGCATCTCAACTGCAAATGAGCCCTATGTCTTAGTTATAACTACCCCCACTACTGGGTCAAGTACTGCCCACGTAATGAGGGGAGTTAACCCGCATTATGGAGGGTTTTTAGGAGACAGTTTTACCACTGAAACTCCTATAAATAGCTAAAGCTACTATTGAAGAGGGGTCGGTATTTTTCAGCTGAGGAATACTTTTAAATAACTAAACTCTTCTACCAACTTGCTGAGTTCAAGTTTTTGCCAAGTCTCTTTGAGATTTTATTAGATAGGAGCTGTGCTACTCCGTCATAATCCAAGAAGAAGATTTTCAGAAGAGCTTGACGTTCACCCGTCAACGAAAAATAAGATTCACTTTCCACTACTACACAAAGAACTCAGCCTTAAACAAAATAGAAGATCTAAGCTTGAGTGTCTTCTCTCTCTTGTAGTTGAAATTTTAAGTTATTGTAATTTTTCATCGATTCAAGGAAAATGTACAATACACTTTCAACTTCCTCCCGTACACTGATCAAATGGAGACACGAACTTCAACAAAGTTGAGACGTGACTCTCAATTGTTGTGGAGATGCAGCTCTCAATTGCTGTAGAGACGCGACTCTCAATTATTATAGAGATGAGGCTCTTAATTGTTGTAGAGATGCGGCTCTCAAAATGCGAGGATCGCGTTAGATGCTTCCTGATGTGGACGCAGGCACAACATTGGACGCATGTCTGACTTGGATTGAGCTTGAGATACGCACCGCATATCTCGTCCACTGAAAGGCATATAAAAGATCGGGTCTTTCAATAGTCAATTCACTTTGACTGTTCATCATCTTCCTTTAGACCCGCCTCTAAAGCTCTCAAGCTTTCTCAAAACCTAGAAAGCTCCAAGCTTTTTCAATCTTTTCAAAAATTTAACCGTGCACATGGTTCCGAAAGCGAAGACTGTTGCTTTCTCCTCCAGTGCCGCCGTTGTCGAGTCTCAAATGGGTGGTGCTCCTCCTCAAAAAGCCCCCATTTCAGGTAAAAGTCTTCAAATGGCTTTCGCCATTATTATGAACACAAAGAGGCTCTGTCCTCTTAACTTCTTTTTGAAGTTTTGAAACTTCAGTTGAAGTTGAACAATAGACGCGGATCTCGCAGGTCTACGTTTAATTTGTGAACGTGGTCCTCACATTGATGAGCAGAATGCTGATCTGGTGATCTTGGTGTTTCTTTGCTTTATCAACGTGACCCTCGCGTCTGTGAATTGAACACGAGTTAAGGGTACTCCGCGTCTTGAGACTCTGAATGTGGGTCTTGTTTATGAGACTCGCGTTTGAGTCTCTAAACTTAGAGAAATTTCTAAGTATGCAGTCCAGACGCAGGCTCCATGTGAGCCTCACATTTTAGTCATAGAACGCGGGTCTCATATGTTGAGCCCCGCGTTTGAACCCCAACACTTTAGTGTTATTTCACTATTTTTTTCAGAGTACTAATATTGTATTTTCCTTTTTATTGTGAAGTATCCCTCGAATCCCCTAGCGAAGGAGCGCCATTTTGGCCATGTAGGTGGACCAAATCTTGATGTCATCTCCAAATTTGACAGGACTGTGCCGTCCTTTACTGGAAAGAATCGAGAATGGCAAGCTAAGTTAAGCCAGGCAAGCTCGCAGACTCTCCAAGAACTTATCACAAACAGGAGACTTGAATCAGAGGCCTGTTAATTATTGAAAAAGCCAGATTTTTTATCCGGAGATGCCATCAATGAGGATGCAAAAGTGATGCTTGATGGCAGCTACAAATGGCTCCGTCAGCTTAGAGAGTGTCGATTCTTCGTTCCCGACATGAAAAGGATGTTTTCCTTGTCATTCATCCAGCCGATGTCTCTTCATCGATCGATGGAGTGGGACCTGACAGAGGAACAATCTGAAGTTTCTCTTGAGCAGATCTTTCATCATACGGTAGTCCCGGTGGATTATGACAAGAATGTAGTTGGACTGTTACCGAGTTCTTCGGAGGCAGAGTACCCCGTAGGTGAGACTCCCCATCAGGCATCCATGTTCATTAACCAATTTATGGACGTTAAGAGTGACTTCCTAAAAGGCGAGTTCTGAGTGTTGGGATGGGTTCATTCTTCGGACAAGTATTAGTTGTCCAAGATGTTTGACTTCGTCCTTGAAGATTTGAAGGATGAACTACTATAGACTGGCCTTTATACCGCGGTCTGGGTTATCCAACATGGTATCCCACATAACAACCATCACTTTTTTGCCATGTTGGAGCATTACAATCCAGAGACGTGCATATTTTTCACCCCAGTCGGGGAGATGGGGGACACTCTTCATGAAATGTACGAAATCTCTGGGCTAGTGGTGGGGGATATTCCCTATAAAGAATACGTCCCATCGGCCCAGGAACTGCACTTGATGGAGGATAGTGCTCCTTTAGTATATGTGACCTATTGGGGAGTGCTATGCCATTTCTACATCTTGCTGAGGTTACTGGTTTGAGGTCCGGAGGGGTCAAGCAGATGGCCTGGGCAGATTACCTTTTCCATGATTTGGGGGATAAGGCTGATCGATTAACTTGCCTTGCTCCAAGCACAGATGCAGAAATTAAGGAAAAGATCAGCGCCTCGACGTCCTCCTATACCGCACAATTAGCCGAAGATACTTTCAGACCGGGCACAGTCTTTGAAAGTTTTCATTATCAGGCCAAGACCTCTATTTCCAACAAGGCCCTACTAGCTGGGTTTCTAATGTTGTGGTTGAATCGGTGTGTTGTGTCGAAACTTTCCCCCAAAGTTATAGTGGCCGATGTGGTGTACCCTACGGTCCTACTGGCATTTGGCCGGGGCATTACTCTTCTTCCAGTAATAGTGGGGTGTATCCAGAGTGGACTTTGGGCATTATCCAAGACCTTCTGCAAACTGGAGGCTTTAGTGAATGCTAATGGCAATGCGCTCACTGACCAGCATGGTGATCGCGAGGTTGATTGTAAAATGAAAGATCAAGGATTTACCGTGTAGCTTTGGGCTAACGGGTCGTGTCCACGAGGAGGAATGCGATGAAAGCTTTTTGGTGGTTTGTTTAGTAACAAAGAATTGTGATCATTTTTTTAGTTGAAAAGAAAATGGAGAGAAGGGAAGTGACTTAAAGAAAAACTTAAAATTTAGAGAAGGCTTTAGAAAAGGTGGATTTTGTATAAAGCTTGAAAAGTGATTTGTTATTTTTTTAATAAAGAAGAAAATCTGAGCTCACTATCTCACTACTCAATGATTTGTTTTTCTATTAAAATCCTTAGTGCCTCAACTAGATCATAGACAAAACTTAAGATTGACTTTAGAAAGTTTGAAGTAAAGCATATAAGATGGTTGGAAAAGTTAACTCTTTTTTTTAAGAAATCGTCTTGAATCGAATGTTAAATCATCAAGAAGTTCAAGTATGAGATAAAAACAAGTTCAAGAGACGTTTTTAAAAGAAGTAGGAGTTTAAAAATCCAAACCCATCCTCATGTGCCTTTAAGAACACTTTCAAAGAAGAAAGGCTTTAGTTTAGGCATGCGAAGATTCATTGGGTCTTTTTCATGAAAATAAAAAAGAAGAAGAATTGAAGAGAGGTACAATAGTGAGCCCAGAAAACGGAATTAGCTACTCATGGAATACGAAAAATAATTCAAGTAAATGAACAGGACATACCGTGAAATAGAGTGGAAGAAGAGAAAGTTTGTTCCTTGTATTGATGTCACTTCAATCTTTAGGTTACAAGCACTCAATTCCTCTCTCTCACAGGTGTTTGATCTGAATTATGAATTACAAAACAAAGTTACAATTTCTATACTATCTAACAAAGAGTCTAAAACCTTAAAGAATAAACAAAAATTCTAATCCTAGTCTTCGCTGCTTTCTTCTCTGTTGGAAATGGTATTTATAAGGAAAAACCAGAGGGGAGGGGTCGTAGAAATATTGGGGGAGCAAACGCTCCCCCAACAGCTATAACCAAGCCGCAGAAACGCAGCTTGGGCCTCGTTTTCGCGGCCCTAGTGGGCCAGGTGGCCACACCTAAATGGTGGGACTCCCTGGTTTGTTGATTGGCCCATATCTTCTGCTGGTTTTCTCGTTTCAGCTCTAGGATTTGACGAAACAGCCTTTGATTGTTGGCTTCAACCCCTTGATTTGGGAGGATTTATTTCAACTGGTTTTCAACCTCTCTGATATGCCAAGATTTGCCCTGATTCCTTGATTTCAAATTTATTATGAATTAAATCAGAATTTGATGGGCTTTTGGGCTTGTTTCTCTTTCCTTTCTTTTAGCAATGGGCCTACATTTAACAAAGAAGAATAAGGCTTATTAATAGGATTTATTAGATAAAAAGTATAGTAATGTGACAATGTATATGCAATATATGTGACTGATCACACCCCCACACTTATCTTTTACTCGCCCTCGAGCAAAACATCAGACTTATCCTAATCAATTATTTAGACCACTTTCGCAGGTTACTCGATTGCACTGAGCATGTACAACAAGCCGTTAAACCTCTAGGTTACCCCTAGAGGACGAGTTTTATCTCGTGAGGGTTTTTAGTGGATTGCACCCACAAAATCCATAAAGAAAGAAAAAAATATATTAGTGTTTTTGAAAAGCATTTTGAAACTAGAAAATATTTGAAGTATATTTGTAAGGTTTTAAGTAATCTATAAGTTATAGGAATATCAAAATTTTCAGTCCTAAACTTAGTCTCTATAAAAAACATGTCATCAATCAAAGTAAGGAGTTAAATTGTATTTCTCATCTAGTCTATTACTTTACCTTGAGTCATATGCACCATCGTGACTGTGAAGTTTGACTAAGGGTTCTTTAACATTAACTCCTATGCCTTATTTATATTTATTTATTTATTTTTTTGTGGTATTTATTCCTCAATTCCATTAGGCTTTCTAATTTGCCCATGTAACGAGACTTTAGTCGGTGACACCCAAACCGGACAGTTTTAGGGCACCAGGTGAGAAAACACCCCTAAGGACTTAAATATTCGAGCAGACAAGGCCACGAAATTAAGGTTTTTATTTATAAAATGTACCCCTTTTAGGCGTGAATACTTATGCTTCATGAGGCACAAATACCCAGCTTAATCAGAGGATTTATGTATATTTTTTTCCAAACTTATCTAATTATCTTTTGCATAAATACCAAGGCTTACTTAGGCCAAAGCACCTAGCTAATCGATAATTAGATTTGTTTATTTATTATACATATATAGTATTTTTTTATAAGGCATAAGAGTCTTTGTTTTTGAATCCTAAGTGTGTAAGTGTATAAAGTGTGTATATTTCATCAGGGTAAAGATCAAGACTAAATTACTTTCACAAATTTTCTTCCTAACCCTAAAAATCAAACAAGTCATCTGACTTTGACCAAGTATAAGAAATCTTAATTATGATTTTCCTATTCCTTAAAATTGACTTAATTTCTTACAAAAAATATATCAAATATTGTTCTTACCTTTCAAAAAGTTTTTTTTTATTAGTTATGTTAGAACCCTCTCCCACACTTATCTCATGCATTGTCCCCAATGTATGAGAGAAATGTATAGATGCATGAAATAAGATGGAAAAGAGGAAAGTTACCGATACACTGGGTCAAAAAGACCCATAGCCGTTTCATTTACCGACACCGATTCCAAGAAAGGTTTAAGGCGTTGACCATTTACCTTAAAGTCATTTCCATTCTTGGGGTCACTGATCTCTACTGCACCGTGTGGAAACACGATTTTTACAACGAATGGCCCAGTCCATCTTGATTTTAATTTTTTTGAAAAAAGTTGAAGCCTAGAATTATAGAGTAAGACTTTTTGTCCAGGGACAAAGGCTTTTCTTATGATGTGTTTATCATGAAAAATCTTAACTCTATCTTTAGTGATCCTAGCATTTTCATAGGCCTCATTTCTTAACTCTTCTAATTCGGAAATTTGTAATTTTCGAAGGTCACCGGCCTTAGTTAAGTCGAAATTCAACTGCTTGATTGCCCATAAGGCCCGGTGCTCTAACTCAACGGGTAAGTGATAAGCTTTACCATAGACTAACCTATAAGGAGACATCCCTAGAATCATCTTGAAAGCGGTCCTTAGGCCCATAAGGCATCTACAAGTTTGATGGACCAATCTTTCCGGTTTTGGTTCACAGTTTTCTCCAAGATAAGCTTGACTTGTCTATTGGAAACCTCAACCTGCCCACTGGTTTGAGGATGATAAGGTATGGACAACTTGTGAGTTATGACATACTTTCGTATAAGAGCTTCAAAGGATCTATTGCAAAAGTGAATGCCATTATCACTAATGATAGCACGAGGGGTTCCGAAGCGTGAAAAAATATTCACTTTCAAAAACTTTATGACAACTTTGTTATCATTAGTTTTACTAGGAATGGCTTCTACCCACTTGGACACATAATCCATAGCAATCAATATGTATTGGTTTCCAAATGAATTAGGAAATGGACCCATAAAGTCGATGCCCCAAACATCAAAGAGTTCTATTTCTAGAATGGGGTTGAGGGCATCATATTTCGTTTTGAGATCCTTCCTACCATTTGGCATCTAGGGCACGTCTTGTAAAATTCATACGCATCTTTGAACAAAGTGGGTCAATAGAACCCACTCTGTAGTACTTTTTCAGTAGTCTTCGGGGACCAAAGTGTCCACCGCATGCAAGTTCGTGACAAAAGGATAGAACACTCTTAACCTCCTCATCGGGAATGCATCTCCTAATAATTAGGTCAGAATAGTACTTAAAAAGATACGGTTCCTCCTAAAAGAAATACGGACTTGGGATAAGAACGGTATATATCGTTTTTGGACCAATTAGACGGAGTTTGGTTTGTGATTAAGTAATTCACTATATCAGCAAACTAAGGTTCCCTAGAGATAGCTAAGAGATTTTCATCAGGAAAATCTTCATTTATGGGTAATTCGTTGTATGGAGAATTAGGGATTCGTGAGAGATGGTCAGCAATGACATTTTCTACGCCTTTCTTATCTCGAATCTCAAGATCGAATTCTTGAAGAAGGAGGATCCAACGAATGAGTTGGGCCTTGGCATCCTTCTTCATTACGAGGTACCTAAGCGCAGAATGAAAAATTGTGGTTTTAGACCCTAGTAGGTAGGGGCGAAATTTCTCTAAGGCAAACACTACTGCCAAGAATTCTTTCTCAGTCGTAGTGTAGTTCAACTGAGCATCGTTGAGAGTCCTACTAGAGTAGTAAATCACGTGCTGCTTGTTATCAATGCGTTGTCCTAGGACAGCGTCTATGGCAAAATTGGAAGCATCGCACATGATTTCGAACGGCTTAGACCAATCTGGTGCAGATATGATTGATGCAGAAATAAGCTCTCTCTTAAGCTTCTCCCAAGAATTCATACATTCAGCATCGAAAGTGAAGGACACGTCCTTAGCTAACAGATTAGTCAAGGGCCCAAAGCTACACGATAAATCCTTGCTCTTTCATTTTGTGATCAGTCACATATATTGCATATACATTATCACATTACCATACTTTTTATCTAATAAATCCTATTAATAAGTCTTATTCTTCTTTGTTAAATGTAGGCCTATTGCTAAAAGAAAGGAAAGAGAAACAAGCCCAAAAGCCCATCAAATTCTGATTTAATTCAGAATAAATTCGAAATTAAGGAATCAGGGCAAATCTTGGCATATCAGAGAGGTTGAAAACTGGTTGAAATGAATCCTCCCAAATCAAGCGGTTGAAGCCAACAATCAAAGGCTGTTTCGTCAAATCCTAGAGCTGAAACGAGAAAACCAGCAGAAGATAAGGGCGAATCAACAAACCAGGGAGTCCCACCATTTGGGTGTGGCCACCTGGCCACACCAGGGCCGCGGAAACGCGGCCTAAGCCGCGTTTTCGCGGCTTGGTTATGGTTGTTGGGGGAGCGTTTGCTCCCCCAATCTCCTACGACACCTCCCCTCTGGTTTTTCCCTATAAATACCATTTCCAACAGATAAGAAAAGAGCAAAGATTAGGATTAGAATTTTTGTTTTATTCTTTAAAGATTTAGGCTCTTTGTTAGATAGTGTAAAAGTTGTATCTTTATTTTGCAATTTGTAGTTTAGTACAAACACCAGTGAGAGAGAGGAATTGAGTGATTGTATTCTGAAGATTGAAGTGACATCAATACAAGGATCAAGCTACCTTTTCTTCCACTCCATTTTACGGTATGTCTTGCATTATTTACTTGCATTATTCTTTGTCTTCCATGAGTAGCTAAATCGGTTTTCTAGGCTCACTATTATTCCTCTCTCTGATTCCTCTTCATTTTAAATGGTTTTCATGAAAAAAACCCAATGAATCATTTGAATGCCTAAACTAAAGCCTTTCTTCTTTGAAAGTGTTATTGAAGGCACATGAGGATGGGTTTAGATTTTTAAACTTCTACTTCTTTTAAAAACGTCTCTTGAACTTGTTTTTATAACATACTTGAACTTCTTGATGATTTAACATTCAATTCAAGACGATTTCTTAAAGAAAAGAATTAACTTTTCCAAACATCTTATGTGCTTTGCTTAAAGCTTTCTAAAATCAATCTTAAGTTTTTGGCCTATGATCAATTTGAGGCACTAATGATTCAATAGAAGAACATATCAATGAGTAGTGAGCCCAGATTTTCTTCTTTATTAAAAAATAACAAATCACTTTACAAACTTTATACAAAATTCACCTTTTCCAAAGCCTTCTCTAAATTTGAAACTTTTCTTTTAATCATCTCCCTTCTCTCCATTTTCTTTTTCAACTAAAAAAAACTAGCACCATTCTTAGCTTTCTAAACAAAACACCGAAAAGCTTTCATCGCATTCCTCCTCGTGGACACGATCCGTTAGCCCAAAGCTACACGGTAAATCCTTGCTCTTTCATTTTGCAATCAAATTTTGGCGCCGTTGCAGGGGATTAGAATTTTTGTTTATTCTTTAAGGTTAGACTCTTTGTTAGATAGTATAGAAGTTGTAACAATGTTTTGTAATTCATAGTTCAGATCAAATACCTGTGAGAGAGAGGAATTGAGTGCTTGTAACCTGAAGATTGAAGTGACATCAATACAAGGAACAAACTTTCTCTTCTTCCACTCCATTTCACGGTACGTCCTGCTTCATTTACTTGAATTGTTTTTCGTATTCCATGAGTAGCTAATTCTATTTTCTGGGCTCACTATTGTACCTCTCTTCAATTCTTTTTCTTTTTTATTTTCATGAAAAAGACCCAATGAATCATTTTCATGCCTAAACTAAAGCCTTTCTTCTTTGAAAGTGTTCTTGAAGGCACATGAGTATGAGTTTGAATTTTTAAACTCCTACTTCTTTTAAAAACGTCTCTTGAACTTGTTTTTACCTCATACTTGAACTTCTTGATGATTTAACATTCGATTCAAGACGGTTTCTTAAAGAAAAGAGTTAACTTTTCCAACCATCTTTTATGCTTTACTTCAAACTTTCTAAAGTCAATCTTAAGTTTTGCCTATGATCTAGTTGAGGCAATAAGGATTTCAATAGAAGAACAAATCGTTGAGTAGTGAGATAGTGAGCCCAGATTTTCTTCTTTATTAAAAAAAACAACAAATCACTTTTCAAGCTTTATACAAAATCCACCTTTTCCAAAGCCTTCTCTAAATTTTAAGTTTTTCTTTAAGTCACTTCCCTTCTCTCCATTCTCTTTTCAACTAAAAAATGAGTACAATTCTTTGTTACTAAATAAAACGCCGAAAAGCTTTCATCGCATTCCTCCTCGTGGACATGACCCGTTAGCCCAAAGCTACACGGTAAATCCTTACTCTTTCATTTTACAATCAAATTTTGGCGCCAAAATTTGATTGAGGTTGAACCTGCACACAAAATAAAGAATTTTAGATTTTAAGATTAAAGAGTGCAAGTTACTCAATTCTACCGCAATAGCAAGTGGCTATGCGGGTTGTGATCCACAAGGAGGGACTAGCGATGGAAGCTCTTTTAGTAAGTTTTCTTTTAAGATACAAAGGATGGTTAAAATTCTTCTTTTAGTTCTTGTAAAGAAAAAGAGAAAAATTGAGTTAAAGTTAAATTAGGAAGAAGATGGTAGATTAAGAAGATGGATAAACTAGAAATGATATGTACAAAGAAATGGAAAAGGAGTGATAAAAGAAGTGGTAGATTGTGGTGTTTAAAACTAAAAAATTAAAAGAAAAGAAAGAAACTAAAAGTTACTTACCCCTTTTGTGCTTATATATCTTGGATTCGTAGCTACGACTTACCTTGTCTTTGAAGGCGATCAAGCATGGCGTGTAGGATCTTCCCCATTCCCGATTTATACTAAGAATAAAAGGACAAACTATACTAGCAAGAGAATGGTTGTTCATCACCATAGGCTATCAAGGGCACTTGCAATGGCGAAGCAATCTCTAGGCTAACAGATTCACTTGAATTGCAACACATTAGAGGAGAGTAAACGTAAATAAGAGTAAAGAAGAAAAAGTAACTTTGATTCAATTCAAATAACAATGGAAGAAGAGATCACTTACACCGATGTCACCTGCAGTACAAGCTTGCTCTCATTCCTCCATGAAAGTATCATCTCCTCTCAGTTACATAAAGAAAATAAAAATTACATGAAAGAAAATAAAAACCTAAGTTACAAACTATAAATTAGCCTAAGTTCTACTCTTTGCTTGGTCGTTCCCGTATTCTCTGAAAATCCCAGTATTTATAGGCAAAACCCAACCTATGAGAGCGTATGAAGATAGGGGGAGCAAACGCTCCCCCTAACTCTCTAACAAAGCCGCGAAAATGAAAGCCGCGTTTTCGAGGCCAGGGTGTGGCCAGGTGGCCACACCCTATTGGTGGTACTCCCCAGCTTCGCGATTGATGTTTATCTTCAGCTGGATTTGCAGTTTAAGTCTGAGATTTTATCGAAATGGCCTTTGATCCTTAGCTTCAACCGACTGATTTGTAGGGATTTGTTCTAACTGGTTTTCATCCGATCTGAACCGACCTGATCTGCCCTAATTAATTCTGATTTAATTAAGAATTTGATGGGCTTTTGGGCTCATTTCTCTTCACTCTCCTTTAGGAATGGGCCTGCAAATAAATTAAACAATAATTAGGAAAAAAAGAGTTTATTTTATAATAAGTATGAGAATATGATAATGAATGTGCAATATTAGCGACCGATCACACCCCCATACCTATCTTTTCCTCGTCCTCAAGCAAAACAACTAAACAAAAAAATTATTAGACCACTTTCGCAGGTTACGCGATTGCACTGAGCATGTGCAACAAGCCGTTAAACCTCTAGGTTACCCCTAGAGGACGAGTTTTGTCTCGTGAGGATTTTCAGTGGATTACACCCACAAAATCCGTAAAGAAAGAGAAAAAAGTTAGTATTTTGAAAAAACATTTTGAAAGAAAAATATTTGAAATATTATTGTAGGTTTCAAGTAATCTATAAGTTATAGGAAAACCGAGTTTTTCATTCCTAAACTTAGTCTCTACTCAAAAATTTTTTATCAATCAAAGTTAGGAGTCAAATCGTACTTCTCATCTAGTCTATTACTTTACCCTATGTCATATGCACCTTGTGACCGTGAAAATTTTGACTAAGGGTTCTTTAACTCTAACTCTTATGCCTTATTTATATATATATATTGATGGTATTATTCCTTAGTTCTATTAGGCTTTCTAATCTGCCCATGTAACGAGCCTTTAATCGATGACTCCCAAACCAAACGGTCTTAGGGCACCGTGTGAGAAAACACCCCAAGGACTTAAAGACTCGAGCAAACAAGGCCACAAAACTAAGAATTTTATTATATGAACCACTTTTAGGCGTGAATACTTATACTTTATTAGGCACAAATGCCCAACTTAATTAGAGGATTTTTTTTTGTTATATATATTTTTTCTCAAACTTATCTAATCATCTTTCGCATAAATACTAAGGCTTACTTAGGCCAAAGCACCTAGCTAACCAATAATTAGATTTGTTCATCTTTCATAGATAAATTTTTTCTTTTTCTTTTTTCTCTTTTTTTTATGAGGCATAAGAATCTTTGTTTTTGAACCCTAAGTGTGTAAGTGTATGAAGTGTGCATATTTCATTAAGGTAAAGATCAAGACTAAATTACTTTGACAAATTATCTTCCTAACCCTAAAAATCAAACAAATAATCTTATTTTGATCAAGTTTAAGAAATTCTAATTTTGATTTTCTTATTCCTTAAAATTGACTTAATTTCTTACAAAAAATATGTCAAAATATTGTTTCTATTTTCAAAAAGTTTTTAAAAGTAAAGAATTTTTTTTTAATAAAAAGAAAAACCTAAGTTATGTTAGAACCCTCCTCCACACCTATCTCATGCATTGTCCTCAATGTATGAATTAATGTAGTGATGCATGAAAAAGAAGACAGGGAACGAAAATACTACCTTAAGGTGGGGGTTCCGGTGGTGGTCTGATTGGTCCACGAAATGTGGCCGAATCGACTTTGCATGGAGCTCGGAGAAACCCACGAGAAATCTCTCTAATGTAATCCACTAAAATGATGTATACATGAAGGATTTTTTTTAAAAATTTAACCCCATCTAATTTTCAAATTTCATAATTAATTTCAGAGTCAATTTTGTCAACCGCCTTGTCCCAAAATGGAGTTTGAAAAGATGAAATGATTGACTTGGACTTTGGAAGTATGAGAACTAATACCAACTCTGAAAATGACTTAAGTCAAGTAAAGATTCAGGAGTCGAGATTGGTTCAGAAAGTAGGTCCAAATCAAGAAGTTAAAACTCAAGTCCACAGTCATTTCCCAACAATGGAATGTGACTTAATATTGGTGATTCAAGTTCAAGAATGACAGGTGTAGGAATCAAAACTGACTCTAAAATATTACTCAAGTCCGGTAACAAAACAAGAGTCAATATTGATTCGAGAATTTGAACTGGATCACAAAATTGAGAATCTAGGTCACATTTCTCATTGAGTTCAATTTTATAAAAATGAGAACTTGCCAATTTATCAATGGGACTTTCAAAAGTATGAAATTGGTCAAGTTCAATATGATGATCATCAAATATGGGCGATTCAATTTCATTATGAATTGGCACAGGATCCAATGTTGACTCAAGAAAAAGATTGAAATCAGGTGAAGACACCGGAGTCATAATTGAATTGGGAAGTAGAACTGAATCACTAAGTTGAGGTTCATGATCATATTCATTCTTAAGTTCAATTTCAGGAAAGGAATAACTTGTCAAACTGTCAATGTCACTTTCAAAATTCAGAGTTTGGGCAAGTTCAAATGATTGTGCTGAAATGGAATCTTGTTTTCCAAAACAACATGACTCCTCGGCTCTAACAGAATGGTTAGCGACATTAGAACTGGCCAAACGGTGAGAACGTAGAGTTTGGACCATTATATCTATGTCATGATTACGAGCGTTTTGAGCCTGAGTCATGGATTCAAGCATCTTTTCATAGTTGATTGGTTCATCGTTTTGTTGCGATTGGTCTTGAAAAGATGAAGTGTTGTTTTAGAAATGGTAGTGAAATTGTGAGTCCATCAGATTTTGTGATTGTTGCTTGGACTCACGCATACTCCTTTCCAAAATTGATGGTTTTCTATTTTGGACTGGTGGAACTGAGTATGAATCTTGAAAATATTGTAGATAAGGTGGATAAGGAGGACAAGTTGGTTGAAAATTGGACACGGGGGAGGTGAATCCCCATTGACTCTGTGAAGAGTTGAAATTATTCTAGAAACTATGGTTATAAGATTGGGGGCATGGGTTATATTGATTCGGATAAGACCAATCCGGCACACTATGTTGGTTAAAGTTATGATATGCCGGGTTGGTAATATCCGAAAAAGAGGTTGGTGTGTAATATAGATTACCATTAAAATTGAAAAAATTGTTGTTATAAGCCATATCACACGATAAAACACAAACAAATAAGCAAACCAATAAAAAGAAAAAAAATCTAACCTAAGTTAGGGTAAACCTTAGACCAAGACGACTCCTAACTGGTTAGACTGTCCACGGAAGGTATAATGTAGACTTTGACTATAAGCTAATCAGTCAGGTCAGGGCAAGATTGGTGGGAGGTATGCGCGCAAAAGCGACGGGCCTAATTAAGCCAAACCACCAGCCTTCGGGGTTTCGCCCCTCTATCCCTTTCCTTAGACACTGATTTGGCAGGAGTCAAATTCTAACACATTCTCCCTTAGGATAATCTCCTAATTGAGTCCGAGATGTCCCTAGGGCCAACGTCTACTCATTTTTAGTTAGGCTTGGGTTAGTGAGTGAGGAGATTATTTGTGGTCTAAGGGAGGGTAATGATTTCCCCACCTTATCTTGTTTATAGGACAAGCCCTTAAATCAATTTAGTGCAGTGTACAAGTATATAAAAAAAAGTAACATTCAAGCAATATTTCATACAAGAATGAACCTTATACTAAATGCTATGCACACATACCTTGGCTCCAGCACTCTTCAATAGTAAATAGAAAATGAAATGAAATAGACACGTGCCTTAATGCAAAGTCTAAATCATTTTTAGCATTTACAATCAACTTTTTACTGTTGTGTTAAAAAATGTATATACAGTGAGTCAAATAAGGAGATAAATGCTACAGAAATTCAGATTTTTAATTCAGCCAACCTGCAAAAATTCAGGTTAGTAGTTCACTCAGTTTTGCCACTGGAATGTAGCAAACTGAGGGCTTCTGGGCTCTGCTTTCTTGAGCAGAGTTCAGGGCCACTTATATGTCCACTGCAACAGATATTCCTTGTTGTTAAATCTGTACACCAAAAATAAAGAAGAAGGTTAACAAAAAATGTAAACTTTAAAGAGAGTAACTTACCGTCCCTCCCCGGCAACGGCGCCAAAATTTAATTGAGGTAGACCTGCACACAAGAATACAGAATTTTAGAACTTTTAAAACAGTAGTGCAAGGTGCTCAATTCTACCGGGATAGTAAGTGGCTATGCGGGTCGTGATCCACAAGGAGGGACTAGCGATAGAAGCTTTTTTAGTAAGTTTTCTTTTAAGATATAAAGGATGGTTAAAATTCTTCTTTTAGTTCTTGTAAAGAAAAGAGAAAAATTGAGTTAAAGTTAAATTAGGAAGAAGGTGGTAGATTAAGAAGGTGGAGAAAAACAAAAAATAGACATATACAAAGAAATGGAAATGGAGTGATAAAAGAAGTGGTAGAATGTGATGTTCTAAACTAAAAAATAAAAGAAAAGAAAGAAACTAAAAGTTATTTACACCTTTTGTGCTCATATATCTTGGATTCATGCTACGACTTACCTTGTCTTTGAAGGCGATCAAGCATGGCGTGTAGGATCTTCCTCATTCCTGATTTATACTGAAAATAAAAGGGCAAACTATACTAACAAGAGAATGGTTGTTCATCACCATAAGCCATCAAGGGCACTTGCAATGGCGAAGCAGTCTCGAGGCTAACAGATTCACTTGAATTGCAACACATTAGAGGAGAGTAAACGAAAACAAGAGTGAAGAAGAAAAAGTAACTTTGATTCAATTCAAATAACAATGGAAGAAGATATCACTTACACCGGTGTCACCTGCAGTACAAGCTTGCTCTCATTCCTCCATGAAAGTATCATCTCCTCTCAGTTACATAAAGAAAATAAAAATTACATGAAAGAAAATAAAAACCTAAGTTACAAACTACAAATTAGCCTAAGTTCTACTCTCTGCTTAGTCGTTCCCGAACGCTCTGAAAATCTCAGTATTTATAGGCCAAACCCAACCTATGAGAGCGTATGAAGATAGGGGGAGCAAACCTCCCCCTAACTCTCTAACAAAGCCACGAAAACGTGGCTTTGGCCGCGTTTTCGCGGCCAGGGTGTGGCCAGGTGGCCACACCCTGTTGGTGGTACTCCCCGGCTTCGCGATTGATATTTATCTTCAGCTAGATTTGCAGTTTAAGTCCGGAATTTTGACGAAATGGCCTTTGATCCTTGGCTTCAACCGATTGATTTGTAGGGATTTGTTCTAACTGGTTTTCAACCGATCTGAACCAATCTAATCTGCCCTGATTTACAGAGTTCGAATTAATTCTGATTTAATTCAGAATATGATGGGCTTTTGGGCTCATTTCTCTTCACTCTCCTTTAAGAATGGGCCTGCAAATAAATTAAACAATAATTAGGAAAAAACAGAGTTTATTTTATAATAAGTATGAGAATATGATAATGAATGTGCAATATTAGCGACCGATCGCTGTGATTGGTCACTAATATTGCACATTCATTATCATATTCTCATACTTAATATAAAATAAACTCTGCTTTTTCCTAATTATTGTTTAATTTATTTGTAGGCCCATTCCTAAAGGAGAGTGAAGAGAAATGAGCCCAAAAGCCCATCAAATTCTGAATTAAATCAGAATTAATTCGAACTCAGTAAATCAGGGCAGATCTGATCGGTTCAGATCGGTTGAAAGCCAGTTAGAATAAATCCCTACAAATCAATCGGTTGAAGCCAAGGATCAAAGGCCATTTTGTCAAAATCTCAGACTTAAACTGCAAATCCAATTGAAGATAAACATCAATCGCGAAGCCGGGGAGTACCACCAACAAGGTGTGGCCACCTGGCCACACCTTGGCCGCGTTTGGCCTCGTTTCCACGGCTTTGTTAGAGAGTTAGGGGGAGCGTTTGCTCCCCCTATCTTCATACGCTCTCATAGGTTAGGTTTTGCCTATAAATTGTAACGCCCCGATCCCAAGGATACGGAGACGTTATGGCGACGTACATACGCGAGGTAAAAACATACTCACGCGTACGTTAAGCCTCAGTACAGGACGTAGCCTCCATATAGACAAGAGTTCCAGCAGGATATAAGTACAAGAATACCTGCAGAAAGGGATTAGTGATCATAACAGATATAAAAACAGGGATAACTAAGATAACAGGAACAAAGCACAAAGATACCTATGAAGGGTCTCGATGGTAGAGTCTCCTATGTGAATCCAATGAACTAGCTGACCAAACGATAACTCGGATCTCCAACCTGGGCACGCAAACCCAGGGTCGTCAGAAAGCGACCTAGTGAGTGGTAAAATGAAGGAGGTAGTAATATCTACTATAGTAATACAAACACGATAATAATATATAATACATGATGTTGTATTAGTGATACCATATAATAAGCATATATAATAAGCAGTAGAAATATATAAACATGTCATCTTTTAATACCATCACTACCTAGCATGTTCTTATCGGGTCATGTCTATAGTCGTATCCAGTTTATATAATAAATAATGTTGTCTAGTGGTAACGTGATAGAAATGAACATGCTGATGGGCATATGCAATAATACCGTAATACTATGCTGTGCATAGACAGTAATAATGTCTGCAAGGTATACAGAAAATAGAATACATGTAAGTGTAACATGTACCAGGTAAAGTAACAAAGTATACATGTAACATGAGAGCGGATAAATGATCAGGTACAGTAACAAGTATAACTAAATAATAGTATACATGTATCAGGCAAGTCATGTTATTTATCCAATAGTAGCAATCAGTACCGCCTGCTATTTTAATCAATCTCTTCCAGTGTCCCATACCACTGGCAGTTCATACTGGAGCCCACACTCCAGTCGAACCCATCCGGACATGGCATACGGGTACCATTATCCAAACGAGAGAGTAACCAAATAACAAGTGTTCCCGATGTCATTATTGTGTATACTGTTTTATTATGTTCATTGGAAACCCATGGTCGAGGAGCTCTAGTCAGGTGGGTGTATCCCGTGCATACCCGGGACAACGGCCTTAAACAGACCCCTGGCTGCTGAGACCAGGGCCAGCCCGCTAAGGCTGTAACATGTAACGGGAACTCAATGAGCTAAAACAATAACGGGAAATGGGAGCTCATGAGCTATAACAGGCGGTAGCCAGCACTACCCCGTCCCCTGCAGTGGGACAAACAATGGATCCAGACATCCACCCGATAAGACCTAGTCAACCGTCAAGTCTCCCCCATACCCAAGTTCTCTTTATTATCGTTCACTATACAGTATATCAGGAACAAGTACAGGATATGGTACATGTAACACGATAACATAACATGAGCTCTGTTGATAGCACAAAACAGGATAACGGGAAACGTGAACAATAGATGTGGGATTCCACACATCGCATATCAATAGCTCATGTATCCAGTAACAGGAAATCCAATAGCAGTAACGGGAATTAATCATGTAACAGGAAAACCTGAATATACAGGCAATATAAACAGTGATCCACATGACAAGAAGATAGAAACAAAACATGTGGGAGTCCGGATGCTCCCGATATCGCCCGAACGCTAAAAGTAATAGAAATAGGTTAAATATGCAATAAAAATATATCAATTGCAAATAATATAATTTATCAGGGGTTTTTTTGTAATATTACCTTTATTGGGTTGCGGATGCGGGTTCGGGCTGTTAACTGGTCGGGTTTGGATCCAATACCCAAACCCATAACTTACGTAAATGGGTTAATGGGTTAACAGGTTTCAAAGGGTTAATTGGGTTAGGGTTTAGGTGGATTATGGGTTCGGGTTTCCACCCGAACCCATAAACATATAACAGCAGCGGCAGTAGCAACTGCTGCTGCCGCGCTCCTCTGCCCGCGACGGCCCCTCGCCGGCGGCGGGTCAGCTCCGCCGGCGGCGGTTTTCCCCGCCGGTGGGAAGAGAGAGAGGGAGAGAAATGGAGAGATGGAGAGAGAGAAACAGAGAGATGGAGAGAGGAAAGAAGAGAAAAGAAAAGGAAAGAGAAGAAGAAGGAGAAGAAGAAGAAGAAGAAGAAAAGAGGAAGAAGGAGAGGGTGGCGCCCAGGGCTGGAGGCGCGGTGGCGCCCGGCCGGGGACGCGCGCCACCGGCGACGTGCCGGGCTGGGGGTCGGCAGCGCCCGGGCGGCGCTTGGCTGGGGTGGCCTGGCCGCGGGCATGGGTCAGGTCGCCCGTCTGGGCCAGAGAGAGGGAGAGATGGAGAGTGGGACAGTGTGAGAGAGAGAGAGAAAGAGAGAGAGAGAGTGAGGGGAGAGAGAATTTTTATAGGGGAGAGAGAGGCGGTGGAAAATGGCGGTGGAGGAGAACTCTGGAAGAAAGGAGAAGAAAAAGTAAGAAAAAGAAAAATAGAAAAATAGAAAAAGGATAGTTTATTATTATTTTATTGGGTTAAAATTTTACTAGCTCTAAAAGGTTCCCAAAAATTACAAAAAATAGAGAATATTACATGGAGGAGGAATGTGAAATCGGATTCATAAAATAAAGTCCAAGTTGTAAGTTAAAAATCCTGAAGTTTATTACCGACACCAGGCGACACCGGTTTGACCCAATTTTGATAAATTCAGAAAAATCCCTAAAAATACCCTAGCGTAGATCATATGATTCTAAGACACAAGATGAAAGTGAATTCTCAAAATTCTACTCCGCTTATGAATTAAAAATCGGAGAGCCGATTATCGGTATTGGTCGACGCCGACTACGGAGATTTTCCAAAATAATCCAGAAAAATTCCAGAAAATCTGAAAAAATCTACAATATAGAACCAATATCTGAAACTGAAATTGGCTCAATCTAACTATCAGGGAAGGCAAAACAACTTTATACGTCAGATCGAGTACTGATACGGTGATACGTACACCATGGATCAGGGGGTTACATAAATACTGGGATTTTCAGAGCGTACGGGGACGACCAAGCAGAGAGATAGATTTTAGGCCACTTTTTCATTCTTTGTAGTGTAGGTTTTTATTTTCTTTTATGTAATTTTTGTTTCTTTGTAAGCATAGGTTAGATTGAGATTCATGTAAGTAAGAGAGAGAGGCTTATGTTGAGAGTGACACCGATATACCTCCTCCTTTCTTCCATCGTTTCTGCAAGCAATAAAAGGTAATTTTTTTAATGTTTATCTTTACATTTGTTTTCTTCTTCTTCTTTCTACTTTTCCTCTTTTGGTTATGATGAGCATTCAAGTGAATCTAGAAGCATCAGTATAGTCATGTTTGTGTGAGTGCCAACGATATTACATGATGATGATCTCCTCCTCAAGATTCCGTATCATTTCATTCTTGTTCGTCTTGATGATGTAATGGGAATGGGGACTGAGCTCGATCTTATGTTTTATGCGTTGAGCGCCTCTGAAGCAAGGTAGAACATGCAAGGGTTCCAGGTAAGTCATTAACCAGAAGAGGTAAGTATTTCTTTAATCTTTTGTTTCTTTTCTTTATTTCTTTAGTTTAGATCACCAACACCAACAACACCCAATTCTTTCATCACTTATTTCGATTTCTTTGTATATGTTTATTTTCTATTTTTCTCCACCTTCTTAATCTACCACCTTCTTCCTAATTTAACTTTAACTCAATTTTTCTCTTTTTCTTTACAAGAACTAAAAGAAGAATTTTAACCATCCTTTGTATCTTAAAAGAAAACTTACTAAAAAAAGCTTCTATCACTAGTCCCTCCTTGTGGATCACGACCCGCATAGCCACTTACTATCGCGGTAGAATTGAGCACCTTGCACTACTATTTTAAAAGTTCTAAAATTCTGTATTCTTGTGTGTAGGTCTACCTCAATTAAATTTTGGCGCCGTTGCCACGGATCCGCGGCTTGTTGGTGGAGATAAGGGGAGCGTTTGCTCCCCTTATCTCCTCACTCCCTTCCCTCTGAGTTTTTGCCTATAAAAGGCAGGGTTTTGTACTGAAAATGGAGCGAAGACTATGATTAGAATTTTTATTTATTCTTTAAGGTTAGGCTCTTTGTTAGATAGTATAAAAGTTGTAACGGTGTTTTGTAATTCATAGTTCAGATCAAATACCTGTGAGAGAGAGGAATTGAGTGCTTGTAACCTGAAGATTGAAGTGACATCAATACAAGGAACAAACTTTCTCTTCTTCCACTCCATTTCACGGTACGTCCTGCTTCATTTACTTGAATTGTTTTTCGTATTCCATGAGTAGCTAATTCCATTTTGTGGGCTCACTATTATACCTCTCTTCAATTCTTCTTCTTTTTTATTTTCATGAAAAAGACCTAATGAATCATTCGCATGCCTAAACTAAAGCCTTTCTTCTTTGAAAGTGTTTTTGAAGGCACATGAGGATGGGTTTGAATTTTTAAACTCCTACTTCTGTTAAAAACGTCTCTTGAACTTGTTTTTACCTCATACTTGAACTTCTTGATGATTTAACATTCGATTCAAGATGGTTTCTTAAAGAAAAGAGTTAACTTTTTCAACCATCTTATATGCTTTACTTCAAACTTTCTAAAGTCAATCTTAAGTTTTGCCTATGATCCAGTTGAGGCACTAAGGAATTCAATAGAAGAACAAATCGTTGAGTAGTGAGATAGTGAGCCCAGATTTTCTTCTTTATAAAAAAAAATCACTTTTCAAGCTTTATACAAAATCCACCTTTTCCAAAGCCTTCTCTAAATTTTAAGTTTTCTTTAAGTCACTTCCCTTCTCTCCATTCTCTTTTTAACTAAAAAACGAGCACAATTCTTTATTACTAAACAAAACGCCAAAAAGCTTTCATCGTATTCCTCCTCGTGGACACGACCTGTTAGCCCAAAGCTAAATCCTTGCTCTTTCATTTTACAATCAAATTTTGGCGCCGTTGCCGGTGAGGGACGGTAAGTAATTCTCTTTAAAGTTTACATTTTTGGTTAATCTTCTTCTTTATTTTTGGTGTACATATTTAATAACAAGGAATTTTTGCTGCAGTGGACATATAAGTGGCCCTGGACCCTGCTCAAGAAAGCAGAGCCCAGAAGCCCTCAGATTTGCTACATTCTAGTGGCAAAACTGAGTGAACTACTAAAATGTTTTTTTGCAGGTTGGCTGAATTGAAAATCTGAATTTCTGTAGCATTTATCTCCTTGTTTGACTCACTGTATATACATTTCTAACACAATAGTAAAAAGTTGATTATAAATGCTAAAAATGATTTAGACTTTGCATTTAGGCACGTGTCTATTTCATTACATTTTCTATTTACTGTTGAAGAGTGCTGGAGCCAAGATATGTGTGCATAGCATTTAGTTCAAGGTTCATTCTTGTATGAAATATTGCTTGAGTTTTACTTTTTTCTATATACTTGTACACTACACTAAATTGATTTAAGGGCTTGTCCTATAAACAAGATTAGGTGGGGAAGTCATTACCCTCCCTTAGCCCACAAACAATCTCCTCACTCAGTAACCCAAGCCTAACTAAAAATGAGTAGACGTTGGCACTAGGGACATTTCGGACTCAATTAGGAGATTATCCTAAGGGGAAATGTGTTAGAATTTGACTCTTGCCAAATCAGTGTCTAAGGAAAGGGATTGAGGGGCGAAACCCCGAAGGCTGGTGGTTTGGCTTAATTAGGCCCGTCGCTTTTGCGTTGATACCTCCCACCAATCTTGCCCTGACCTGGCTAATTAGCTTGTGGTCAAAGTCTACATTATACCTCCCGTGGAAAGTCTAACTAGTTAGGAGTCTTCTAGGTCTAAGGTTTACCCTAACTTAGGTTAGATTTTTTTCTTTTTTGTTTGCTCATTTGTTTGTGTTTCTTTGTTTGTGTTTTCCTGTGTGATATGGCTTATAATAATAATTTTTCCAATTTTAATAGTAATCTATATTACACACAACCTCTTTTTCAGATATTACTAACCCGGCATATCATAACTTTAACCAACTTAGTGTGCCAGATTGGTCTTATCTGAATCAATATAGCCCATGCCCCCAATCTTATAACCATAGTTTCCAGAATAATTTCAACTCTTCACAGAGTCAATGGGGATTCACCTCCCTAGAGTCCAATTTTCGACCCACTTGTCCTCCTTATCCACCTTGTCTACAATATTTTCAAGATTCATACTCAGTTCCACCAGTCCAAATAGAAAACCATCAATTTTAGAAATGAGTATGCGTGAGTCCAAACAACAATCACAAAATTTGATAGACTTAAAATTTCACCACCAATTTCAAAACAACACCTCATCTTTTCATGACCAATCGCAACAAAACGATGAACCAATCAACTATGAAAAGATGCTTGAAGCCATGACTCAGGCTCAAAACGTTCGTATCATGACATAGATATGATGGTCCAAACTCTACGTTCTCACCGTTTGGCCCGTTCTAATGTCGCTAACCATTCTGTTAGAGCCGAAGAGTCATGTTGTTTTGAAAAACAAGATTCAATTTCAGCACAATCATTTGAACTTGCCCAAACTCCAAATTTTGAAAATGACATTGACAGTTTGGCAAGTTATCCCTTTCCTGAAATTGAACTTGAGAATGAATATGATCATGAACCTCAACTTAGTGATTCAATTCTACTTCCTGATTCAATTATGACTCCGGTGTCTTCACCTGATTTCAATCTTTTTTCCGAGTCAACATTGGATCCTGTATCAATTCATAATGAAATTGAATCACCCATCTTTGATGATCATCATATTGAACTTGACCAATTTCATACTTTTAAAAGTCCCATTGACAAATTGGCAAGTTCTCATTTTTATGAAATTGAACTCAAGGAGAAATGTGACCTAGATTTTCAATTTTGTGATCCAGTTTAATTTCCCGAATCAATATTGACTCCTGTTTTGTTACCCGACTTGAGTAATATTTTAGAGTCAGATTTGATTCCCATACCTGTCATTCTTAAACTTGAATCACCAATATTAAGTCACATTCCCCTGTGGGAAAATGAATGTGGACTTGAGTTTCAACTTCTTGATTTGGACCCACTTCCTGAACCAATCTCGACTCCTGAACCTTTACTTGACTTAAGTCCTTTTTCTGAGTCGGTATTAGTTCCCATACTTCCAAAGTCCAAGTTAGTCACTCCATCTTTTCAAAATCCATTTTGGGACAAGGCGGTTGACAAAATTGACTCAGAAATTAATTATGAAATTTGGAAATTATATGGGGTTAAATTTTTAATAAAAATCCTTCATGTATACATCATTTTAGTGGGTTATATTAGAGAGATTTCTGGTGGGTTCCTCCGAGCTCCATGCATAGTCGATTGGGCCGCATTTCGTGGACCAATAGACCACCACCGGAACCACCACCTTAAGGTAATATTTTCCTTCTCTGTCTTCTTTTTCATGCATCTATGCATTAATTCATACATTGAGGACAATGCATGAGATATGTGTGGGAGAGGGTTCTAACATAACTTAGGTTTTTCTTTTTATTAAATTTTTTTTTAACATTTTCTTTACTGTCACGCCCCGCTTCCCAAAATACGCTGAAGCGGAGACGCGACACGAGTCAGCGACGCATATACGCAAGGAAAATCCATCACGTATACGCGCTAAGCCTTAAATAACCCAAAACAAGCTATAATTCTAAACTATAATAAATCATGGTTACTGCAATATCACATATAGGCATCCACGCATGATATCATATAAATGAAGAATAGAATAATAACTGAATCTGATATAATAAGAATCTGAAAATAATATGAAGGCTAGAAAGATAAGAATACCGGAATCGAATAGGGAGCTTCGCGAAGCGTATGGTCTCAACGAACACTTGAACAATAAAAACAAAGTGTCCAATTTCTGGACGTACAAATCCAGGGTCGTCAGAAAGCGACCTGGTGAGTGTGTGTGTAAAGGGGAGAGCTCGTGCATATAAATAATGTGCACAGAATAATAACAAGATAAACTGCAGTCATAAGATAACTAAATAACATGATATACAGCTGAACTGAAGGATAACTGCATAACAGCATGAATGAAGATAAAAGGTAACTATCACAACTATAAACAAACAACTGATGTCAAAATGTGTAACCTAGCATATGTCACTAGTTTGGTTGGTTATTATTAACCTAACTAATGTAGTACTTAGCCGTGTCCCATACCACAGTCATTTTCCCACATATCAAACAAAGTTATCGTTGTTGTAACTGCCTGCCAATATAGTGCATGTGTTTTGGAAGAGTACCGTGCATGCCAGGTACCACGGTCTAACACCCCTGGCGCTGAACTAGGACAAGCCGCAAGGCTCTAATATCTAAAGACCACAGCCTCACACGAAAAGACAACTAGTGTGGCGCCGTAATCCGGGCATAGCCCTGACAACCGACAACTGATAGGTAGCCAGTACTACGTTGGTTCCCCATGGTTGGAACCTACAACTCGGTACCATAATATGTCCTTCCAAAATACACGACATGCATCATCAGGCAATTACCCCTGTTCCCCGGGTTATGGTGTCTTTTATTTATAAGCAATCAATATAAGTTATTATTAAAGAGTAACTGATATCTCCAACAACTAGTGATGTCAATAATAGCTGATAATCTGACAACTAATAACTGATATCTGACAACTGATGACAACTGACAACTAATATTTGACATCTGAAATAAGAAACTCGAGATATAGCCACTAACACAATAGTGTCACAAACAACTAGTAACTGATATAGATATCTACCAACTCCTATAAACTCTGAACACGTCATATGATCACCAACAAATAATCCCACCAATAACTAATAAAGTGATGACTGCTATCAGATAACTCTGAAATACAAGATCACCGATATCGACTATATCACTATCATAATAACTCAATCTCTATTAACTAAAGTATCAATAACTAATCATGAAGTACATGGTATGTCCTCGAGATCAACAAGTCAACTGATACTGAAATCATAACGAAGTAAGAGAATCATCCTCAAACAACATATGGCCTAGAATATCTACTTCTGATACTCAACATCGATAAAATATCATCTAAATAAATCTTAAATACTCAACTATAAATCTAGCTACGTCAAACCTATCTTAAAGAGTCCAAGATCCAATATAAAGAATGTAGATTCTACATTAACTCCAACTCAAGATCAATCCAAATCACGGTCCAACTTTCCTCGCAACTAAATCCGAATTCAGAATAATAAACAACTAGTAAGAACTAACAATAATTAATATCCTGGTGATAAAACATCAAGTCCAGAAATGTCTAACATTAAATCACATCAGATCCATTATTTGTGGTATTTTAAACTGTCTCATATCGGTATAGAAATGTCATATCTACTTATCCATAATCCAAAAGTGTTCCGGTCAGAAATAATCAGCAAATACATGAATATCAAATCTTCCAAACATAAACTATATCAACCTCAAGATCAAGCCGAGTCAAGTCATAGTCTAAGGTGTATCAAAACTAGGCCTAAGCCAACAACGATAAACTACCAACACATTAAATAACGCTAATACAAGCAAATATCAACTATATGAATAAAGTGGACAATCATGGATGTTTCATGAAGTGATACAAGTGATCAAATTGATAAAATATAATAGAAAGTCACATGAAATGATAAGAGCAACATGTAAGGCATGTAAGGCATACCGACAACGGTAAATACACAATAACGAACACTCACATGAAATGACGAGGTTTTGGATCCGAATCGCCGTCTGGTCTTCACTGCACGAACCGGTACTGATCTAAGGATCATCTCATGGATCGGTCTTCGAATCGCCTATGCATCGGGTCCACAACGAGTACGAATCCGGATCGGGTCCGGGTCTCCTGTAGCTGGGTTCGGATCTCACCGAACAAATCCGAAATATTGTAGCACGCAACCAACACATACAAATAAATATAAATACACGCTAAACACCCACACGTGCATACGGACACATACGCGTATACCCACACACATACATATACAAGTATACACATACATGCATACTAAATGCATACATACCCACACTTACATACATATTATATTATATATATATGAATAAAACACATGCTTGTAAATGTACCCATAATTACACACACCCCCTTATGCATAATAATTCATGCATACACTAAACATAATGCAAACATATCCATTAATTAAGACCCACTTATTAATCACTAAACTATACACATACATGATTAAAGTACAAATTCATGCATAAATACATGCCATGTATAAATACATGCATATACATGCATGCATCAACATCCCCACTCACGCACAAACCCACAACATATTAATTGAACTTTCACAATATGTACAATTATACCCTTACACAATTAATAACTTCCACATTATTACACAAATGCCACCATACAAATAAATGTAGCACTAACCTCGAGCCGATTTGCGGCAGACCGACGGAGGCTCTGGCGGAGGCATCCGGGGCCGCAGAGGATGTCGTTGGATAGAGGAGTTCGTCGTGAAGGGCGTGGGTGCGTTCGCACTCGCGTATGGCGATCCACGACGATCCACGGAGAGCTGGAAAATGACATCCCACACACAATGAAATACACATGAATTAATACACACACATAATATCTTTCCCAACATGTAAAAAAACTTACACAACACATAATTTCATTCTACCATGCTAATATAATACATAGGTATATATATAAAAGAGAGAAGGAAGATGTAAAGGGAGAGGAAGCTCACGACCAATGGGGGAACGGTGCAGACAAGACTTGGAGAAGCCCGTACATGACCATGGCTCGCGCGCGGAGGATGCGGAGGCTTGCGGAGGGGCTGCCTGTGCTATTGTTGCGGGTGTGCTGGTTCTGGGCTGTTGTTGCTTGGTACTGGCTCAGCAAGTGGGGAAATCAAGGCGCGGGGCTGCTGGGGGAGGTGTTGTGCTGCTGTCGGGGGGGCGCTGCAAGGGGAGATCCCGGGGTTTGCACTGTCGCGCGCGCCGGCGGAGGGGGGAAGGCGGCCTGGGCTGAAGGAGGAGGGTAGAGCCCAGGGCTGTGGTGTGTTGCCGTGCGTGGGATGAAGCCAGGTGCGGTGGTGTGCTCACGGCTCCGACGAAGGTCCAGAGAAGAGGGAAATTGTTCGGCCGTGGCTGGGTTGGGCTTGGTGCTGCCGTCCATGGAGGGGAGGCCGGCGGCTGCAGTTGAGAGATGGGTTTGATTAGGGATTAGGTTTAGGATTTAGGTTAAGAATAGGATTATATAGGGAGGTAATTTGGTTATTGGGTTCGGGTAACGGGTTTGCTAATGGTTTGAGGGTTTGGGTCTAGGATTAGATAATGAGTAATGGGTAATAGGATATATAATGGGTTGGATAAATAGGAATATGAAATGCACTAATAGTAATACTAATATAACACTAATAAAAATAATAATAATACTAATATTAATTAATAACAATAATAATTAATAATAACAAAAACAATAATAATAGGAATGATAATACCACTACCACTAGCATTTATACTAATATTAAAAATAAATAAAGAATATAATATTAACACTAATAATAATTAATAAACACCGATAATAAAAATAAAGATAACACTAATAGTAATAACAATAAATAATAATCATAATGGAATAATAATAATAACAACTACCATTAATAATAATAATGGTAAATATAAAAATAATTAGTAATAAGTAACTAAAAATATTGATATGAAATAATGGTAATAATATATAAAGCTAAAATACCATTTACTATCTTAAAAATAATTTCCATTTTTAATAATAATAATAATCACTAGAAAGAAAATAATAAATTAAGTTGATTAAAAAAATAATCAGTAAATTAAAATAAATACTTTAGGAAAATAAAAATACAGTATTATTAACCAGAGATCTTACATTCTACCCACCTTATAAAAATTTCATCCCCGAAATTTCAATAAGGTAGGGAATAGTAAAAAGAATTCAAAATCAAAGGATAAAACAAACAAACCTCACATCGCTCCTCTGCACATCATAAATCCACCACGTTTCCGCTGCGCTACTCTGATTCTGCTACTGGCTTCAACACAAAATAACCAATCTCAAGAGACAAAGTCCAGGAATAGAATCGAGAAGGAGGAAGAGAAGCAAGATGAAAATCTGATCACTCTAAAAGAAGAGTAGAGATCAAGGATATCAAAAGATCAAAGATGAGAATTTCCCAAAGAAGGACGGCCAATTCCAAATGGACTGAATATCATAATGGATAGTATATGTATATTGCAGTGTAACTATAACTCATTTAAAGTTACCGGTATGAACAAGGTCTTCTTGCGAAACAAAAGTCAAATATCAAGATCGCAAGTCGAAAACCTAGGCTCTGATACCAAGAAAACCCTGTCACGCTCCGCTTCCCAAAATACGCTGAAGCGGAGACGCGACATGAGTCGGCGACGCATATACGCAAGAAAAATCCCTCACGTATACGCGCTAAGCCTTAAATAACCCGAAACAAGCTATAATTCTAAACTATAATAAATCATGGTTACTGCAATATCACATATAGGATCCACGCATGATATCATATAAATGAAGACTGGAATAATAACTGAATCTGATATAATGAGAATCTGAAAATAATATGAAGGCTAGAAAGATAAGAATACTGGAATCAAATAGGGAGCTTCGCGAAGCGTACGGTCTCAACGAACACCTGAACAATAAAAACAAAGCGTCCAATATCTGGACGTACAAATTTAGGGTCGTCAGAAAGCGACCTGGTGAGTGTGTGTGTAAAGGGGAGAGCTCGTGCATATAAACAATGTGCACAGAATAATAACAAGATAAACTACAGTCATAAGATAACTAAATAACATGATAAACAGCTGAACTGAAGGATAACTGCATAACAACATGAATGAAGATAAAAGGCAACTATCACAACTATAAACAAACAACTGATGTCAAAATGTGTAACCTAGCATATGTCACTAGTTTGGTTGGTTATTATTAACCTAACTAATGTAGCACTTAGCTGTGTCCCATACCATAGCCTTTTTCCCACATATCAAACAAAGTTATTGTTGTTGTAACTGCCTGCCAAATGTAGTGCATGTAGTTTGGAAGAGTACCGTGTATGCCCGGTACCACGGTCTAACACCCATGGTGCTGAACCAGGACAAGCCGCAAGGCTCTAATATCTGAAGACCACAGCCCCACACGAAAAGACAACTAGTGTGGCGCCGTAATCCGGGCATAGCCCTGACAACTGACAACTGAATAGGTAGCCAGTACTACCTTGGTTCCCCATGGTTGGAACCTACAACTCGGTACCATAATATGTCCTTCCAAAATACACGACATGCATCATCTGGCAATTATCCCTGTTCCTCGGGTTATGGTATCTTTTATTAACAAGCAATCAATATAAGTTATTATTAAAGAGTAACTGATATCTCCAATAACTAGTGATGTCAATAATAGCTGATAATCTGACAACTGACAACTGATATCTGACAACTGATGACAACTGACAACTGATATTTGACATCTGAAATAAGATACTGAAGATATAGCCACTAACACAATAGTGTCACAAACAACTAGTAACTGATACAGATATCTACCAACTCCTATAAACTCTGAACACGTCATATGATCACCAACAAATAATCCCACCAATAACTAATAAAGTGATGACTGCTATCAGATAACTCTGAAATACAAGATCACCGATATCGACTATATCACTATCATAATAACTCAATCTCTATTAATTAAAGTATCAAAAACTAATCATGAAGTACATGGTATGTCCTCGAGATCAACAAGTCAACTGATACAGAAATTATAACGAAGTAAGAGAATCATCCTCAAACAACATATGGTCTAGAATATCTACTTCTGATACTCAACATCGATAAAATATCATCTAAATAAATCTCAAATACTCAACTATAAATCCAGCTACGTCAAACCTATCTTAAAGAGTCCAAGATCCAATATAAAGAATGTAGATTCTACATTAACTCCAACTCAAGATCAATCCAAATCACGGTCTAACTTTCCTCGCAACTAACTCCGAATCCAGAATAATAAACAACTAGTAAGAACTAACAATAATACTAATATCCTGGTGATAAAACATCAAGTCCAGAAATGTCTAACATCAAATCACATCAGATCCATTATTTGTGGTATTTCTAAACTGTCTCATATCGGTATAGAAATGTCATACCTACTTATCCACAATCCAAAAGTGTTCCAGTCAGAAATAATCAGCAAATACATGAATATCAAATCTTCCAAACATAAACTATATCAACATCAAGATCAAGCCGAGTCAAGTCATAGTCTAAGGTGTATCAAAACTAGGCCTAAGCCAACAACGATAAACTACCAACACATGAAATAACGCTAATACAAGCAAATATCAACTACATGAATAAAGTGGACAATCATGGATGTTTTATGAAGTGATACAAGTGATCAAATTGGTAAAATATAATAGAAAATCACATGAAATGATAAAAGCAACATGTAAGGCATACCAACAACGGTAAATACACAATAACGAACACTCACATGAAATGACGAGGTTTTGGATCGAATCGCCGTCTGGTCTTCACTGCACGAACCGGTACTGATCTAAGGATCATCCCATGGATCGGTCTTCGAATCGCCTATGTATCGGGTTCACAACGAGTATGAATCCGGATCGGGTCCGGGTCTCCTGTAGCTGGGTTCGGATCTTACCGAACAAATCTGAAATGCTGTAGCACGCAACCAACACATACAAATAAATATAAATACACGCTAAACACCCACACGTGCGTACGGACACATACGCTATACCCACACACATACATATACAAGTATACACATACATACATACTATAGCATACATACCCACACTTACATACATATTATATTTATATATATATGAATAAAGCACATGCTTGTAAATGTATCCATAATTACACACACCCCCTTATGCATAATAATTCATGCATACACTAAACATAATGCAAACATATCCATTAATTAAGACCCACTTATTAATCACTAAACTATACACATACATGATTAAAGTACAAATTCATGCATAAATACATGCCATGCATAAATACATGCATATACATGCATGCATCAACATCCCCACTCACACACAAACCCACAACATATTAATTGAACTTTCACAATATGTACAATTATACCCTTACACAATTAATAACTTCCACATTATTACACAAATGCCACCATACAAATAAATGTAGCACTAACCTCGAGCCGATTTGCAGTGCACCGACGGAGGCCCTAGCGGAGGCGTCCGGGGCCGCGGAGGATGTCGTTGGATAGAGGAGTTCGTCGTGAAGGGCGTGGGTGCGTTCGCACTCGCGTATGGCGATCCACGACGATCCACGGAGAGCTGGAAAATGACATCCCACACACAATGAAATACACATGAATTAATACACACACATAATATCTTTCCCAACATGTAAAAAAACTTACACAACACATAATTTCATTCTACCATGCTAATATAATACATAGGTATATATATAAAAGAGAGAAGGAAGATGTAAAGGGAGAGGAAGCTCACGACCAATGGGGGAACGGTGCAGACAAGACTTGGAGAAGCCCGTACATGACCATGGCTCGCGCGAGGAGGATGCGGAGGCTTGCGGAGGGGCTGCCTGTGCTATTGTTGCGGGTGTGCTGGTTCTGGGCTACTGTTGCTTGGTACTGGCGCAGCAAGTGGGGAAATCAAGGCGCGGGGCTACTGGGGAGGTGTTGTGCTGCTGTCGGGGGGGCGCTGCAAGGGGAGATCCCAGGGTTTGCACTGTCGTGCGCGCCGGCGGAGGAGGGAAGGCGGCCTGGGCTGAAGGAGGAGGGTAGAGCCCAGGGCTGTGGTGTGTTGCCGTGCGTGGGATGAAGCCAGGTGCGGTCTTGTGTGCTCAGGGCTCCGACGAAGGTCCAGAGAAGAGGGAAATTGTTCGGCTGTGGCTGGGTTGGGCTTAGTGCTGCCGTCCATGGAGGGGAGGCCGGCGGCTGCAGTTGAGAGATGGTTTTGATTAGGGATTAGGTTTAGGATTTAGGTTAAGAATAGGATTATATAGGGAGGTAATTTGGTTATTGGGTTTCGGGTAACGGGTTTGCTAATGGGTTGAGGGTTTGGGTCTAGGATTAGATAATGGGTTAAGGGTAATAGGATATATAATAGGTTGGATAAATAGAGATATGAAATGCAATAATAGTAATACTAATAAAACACTAATAAAAATAATAATAATACTAATATTAATTAACAACAAGAATAATTAATAATAACAAAAACAATAATAATAGGGATGATAATACCACTACCACTAGTTTTTATACTAATATTAAAATTAAATAAAGAATATAATATTAACACTAATAATAATTAATAAACACCGATAATAAAAATAAAGATAACACTAATAGTAATAACAATAAATAATAATCATAATGGAATAATAATAATAATAACTACCATTAATAATAATAATGGTAAATATAAAAATAATTAGTAATAAGTAACTAAAAATATTGATATGAAATAATGATAATAATATATAAAGCTAAAATACCATTTACTATGTTAAAAATAATTTCCATTTTTAATAATAATAATAATCACAAGAAAGAAAATAATAAATTAAGTTGATTAAAAAAATAATCAGTAAATTAAAATAAATACTTTAGGAAAATAAAAATACAGTATTATTAACCAGAGATCTTACATTTACTTTTAAAAACTTTTTAAAATAGAAACAATATTTTGACATTTCTTTTTGTCAGAAATTAAGTCAATTTTAAGGAATAGGAAAATCAAAATTAGGATTTCTTAAACTTGGTCAAAATAAGTTTATTTGTTTGATTTTTAGGGTTAGGAAGATAATTTGTCAAAATAATTTAGTCTTGATCTTTACCTTAATGAAATATGTACACTTCATACACTTACACACTTAGGGTTCAAAAACAAAGATTCTTATGCCTTATAAAAAAAAGAGTAAAAAAAGAAAGAAAAAAATATATCTATGAAAGATGAACAAATCTAATTATTGATTAGCTAGGTGCTTTGGCCTAAGTAAGCCTTAGTATTTATGCGAAAGATGATTAGATAAGTTTGAAAAAAATATATATATAAAAAAAATCCTCTGATTAAGCTGGGTATTTGTGCCTAATAAAGCATAAGTATTCACGCCTAAAAGTGGTTCATATAATAAAATCATTAGTTTTGTGGCCTTGTTTGCTCGAGTCCTTAAGTCCTTGGGTGTTTTCTCACCCGGGGCCCTAAGACCGTTTAGTTTGGGAGTCATCGATTTAAGGCTCGTTACATGGGCAGAATAGAAAGCCTAATAGAACTAAGGAATAATACCACCAATATATATATATATATATATATATATACACACACACACACACACACACACACACACACACACACACACACACACACACACACACACACATAAGGCATAAGAGTTAGAGTTAAAGAACCCTTAGTCAAAATGTTTACGGTCACAAGGTGCATATGACTTAGGGTAAAGTAATAGATTAGATGAGAAGTACAATTTGACTCCTTACTTTGATTGATAACAAATTTTTGAGTAGAGACTAAGTTTAGGAATGAAAAATTCAGTTTTCCTATAACTTATAGATTACTTAAAACTTATAATAATATTTCAAATATTTTTATTTCAAAAAGTATTTTCAAAATACTAACATTTTTCTCTTCTTTACGGATTTTATGGGTTATAGGAAAACTGAATTTTTCATTCCTAAATCTTTCTTATGATATAAAACTCGTCCTCTAGGGGTAACCTAGAGGTTTAACGGCTTGTTGCACATGCTCAGTGCAATCGCGTGACCTGCGAAAGTGGTCTAATAATTTTTTGTTTAGTTGTTTTGCTCGAGGACGAGCAAAAGATATATATGGGGGTGTGATCGGTCGCTAATATTGCACATTCATTATCATATTCTCATACTTATTATAAAATAAACTCTTCTTTTTCCTAATTATTGTTTAATTTATTTGCAGGCCCATTCTTAAAGGAGAGTGAAGAGGAATGAGCCCAAAAGCCCATCAAATTCTGAATTAAATCAGAATTAATTCGAACTCAGTAAATCAGGGCAGATCAGGTCGGTCAGATCGGTTGAAAACTAGTTAGAACAAATCCCTACAAATCAATCGGTTGAAGCCAAGGATCAAAGGCCATTTTGTCAAAATCCCAGGCTTAAACTGCAAATCCAGCTGAAGATAAATATCAATCGCGAAGCCGGGGAGTACCACCAACAGGGTGTGGCCACCTGGCCACACCCTGGCCACGAAAACGCGGCCAAAGTCGCGTTTTCGCGGCTTTGTTAGAGAGTTAGGGGGAGCGCTTGCTCCCCCTATCTTCATACGCTCTCATAGGTTGGGTTTTGTCAATAAATACTGAGATTTTCAGAGCGTACGGGGACGACCAAGCAGAGAGATAGATCTTAGGCCACTTTTTCATTCTTTGTAGTGTAGGTTTTTATTTTCTTTTTATGCAATTTTTTTTCTTTGTAAGCATAAAGTAGATTGAGATTCATGTAAGTAAGAGAGAGAGGCTTATGTTGAGAGTGACACCGATGTACCTCCTCCTTTCTTCCATCGTTTCTGCAAGCAATAAAAGGTAATTTTTTTAATGTTTGTCTTTACTTTTGTTTTCTTCTTCTTTCTACTTTCCTCTTTTAGTTATGATGAGCATTCAAGTGAATCTAGAAGCATCAGTATAGTCATGTTTGTGTGAGTGCCAACGATATTACATGATGATGATCTCCTCCTCAAGATTCCGTATCATTTCATTTTTGTTCGTCTTGATGATGTAATGCGAATGGGGACTGAGCTCGATCTTATATTTTATGCGTTGAGCGCCTCTGAAGCAAGGTAGTACATGCAAGGGTTCCAGGTAAGTCATCAACCAGAGGAGGTAAATATTTCTTTAATCTTTTCTTTCATTTCTTTTATTTCTTTAGTTTAGATCAGCAACACCATCAACACCCAATTCTTTCATCACTTATTTCAATTTCTTTGTATATGTCTATTTTCTGTTTTTCTCCACCTTCTTAATCTACCACCTTCTTAACTCAATTTTTCTCTTTTTCTTTACAAGAACTAAAAGAAGAATTTTAATCATCCTTTGTATCTTAAAAGAAAACTTACTAAAAAAGCTACCATCGCTAGTCCCTCCTTGTGGATCATGACCCGCATTGCCACTTGCTATCGCGGTAGAATTGAGCACCTTGCACTATTAGAAGTTCTGAAATTATGTATTCTTGTGTGCAGGTCTAACTCAATCAAATTTTGATTTTTTTTCTTTTCTTTTTTTTTCTCTCCTTTTTTTAATAAAAAGAAAACCTAAGTTATGTTAGAACCCTCCCCCACACCTATCTCATGCATTGTCCTCAATGTATGAATTAATGCATAGATGCATGAAAAAGAAGACAGGGAAGGAAAATACTACCTTAAGGTGGTGGTTTCGGTGGTGGTCTGATTGGTCCATGAAATGCGGCCCATTCGACTTTACATGGAGCTCGGAGGAGCCCATCAGAAATCTCTCTAATATAACCCACTAAAATGATGTATACATGAAGGAATTTTATTAAAAATTTAACCCCATCTAATTTCCAAATTTAATAATTAATTTCAGAGTCAATTTTGTCAGCCGCCTTGTCCCACAATGGAGTTTGAAAAGATGAAATGATTGACTCAGACTTTGAAAGTATGGGAACTAATACCGTCTCAGAAAAAGGACTTAAGTCAAGTAAAAGTTCAGGAGTTGAGATTGGTTCAGGAAGTGGGTCCAAATCAAGAAGTTGAAACTCAAGTCCACATACATTTTCTCACAAGGGAATGTGACTTAATATTGGTGATTCAAGTTCAAGAATGACAGGTGTGGGAATCAAATCTGACTCTAAAATATTATTTAAGTCGGGTAACAAAACAGGAGTCAATATTGATTCGGGAATTTGAACTGAATCACAAAATTGAGAATCTAGGTCACATTCTTATTGAGTTCAATTTCATAAAAATGAGAACTTGCCAATTTGTCAATGGGACTTTCAAAAGTATGAAATTGGTCAAGTTCAATATGATGATCATCAAAGATGGGCGATTCAATTTCATTATGAATTGGTACAGGATCCAATGTTGGCTCAGGAAAAAGATTGAAATCAGTTGAAGACACCGGAGTCATAATTGAATCAGGAAGTAGAATTGAATCACTAAGTTGAGGTTCATGATCATATTCATTCTCAAGTTCAATTTCAGGAAAGGGATAACTTGCCAAACTGTCAATGTCATTTTCAAAATTTAGAGTTTGGGCAAGTTCAAATGATTGTGCTGAAATGGAACCTTGTATTCTTGTGTGCAGGTCTACCTCAATCAAATTTTGGCGCCATTGCTATCATATACAAAATTTGATTGAGGTAGACCTGCACACAAAAATATAGAATTTCAGAACTTTTAAAACAGTAGTGCAAGGTGCTCAATTCTACCGCGATAGCAAGTGGCTATGCGGGTCGTGATCCACAAGGAGGGACTAGCGATGGAAGCTTTTTTAGTAAGTTTTCTTTTAAGATACAAAGGATGGTTAAAATTCTTCTTTTAGTTCTTGTAAAGAAAAAGCGAAAAAATTGAGTGAAGAAGGTGGTAGATTAAGAAGGTCGAGAAAAACAGAAAATAGACATATACAAAGAAATCAAAATAAGTGATGAAAGAATTGGGTGTTGTTGGTGTTGGTGATCTAAACTAAAGAAATAAAAGAAAAGAAAAAAAGATTAAAGAAATACTTACCTCCTCTGGTTGATGACTTACCTGGAACCCTTGCATGTTCTATCTTGCTTCAGAGGCACTCAATGCATAAAACATAAGATCGAGCTCAGTCCCCATTCGCATTACATCATCAAGACGAACAAGAATGAAATAATACGGAATCTTGAGGGGGAGATCATCATCATGTAATATCGTTGGCACTCACACAAACATGACCATACTGATGCTTCTAGATTTACTTGAATGCTCATCATAACCAAAAGAGGAAAAGTAGAAAGAAGAAGAAGAAAACAAAAGTAAAGACAATCATTAAAAAAAATTACCTTTTATTGCTTGCAGAAACGATAGAAGAAAGGAAGAGGTACATCGGTGTCACTCTCAACATAAGCCTCTCTCTTACTTACATGAATCTCAATCTAACCTATGCTTAGAAAGAAACAAAAATTACATAAAAAGAAAATAAAAACCTACACTACAAAGAATGAAAAAGTGGCCTAAAATTTATCTCTCTGCTTGGTCGTCCCGTACGCTCTGAAAATACCAGTATTTATAGGCAAAACCCAACCTATGAGAGCATATGAAGATAGGGGGAGCAAACGATCTCCCTAACTCTCTAACAAATCCACGAAAACGTGACGAAAGGTGTGGCCAGGTGGCCACACCCTGTTGGTGGTACTCTCCGGCTTCGCGATTGATGTTTATCTTCAGCTGGATTTGCAGTTTAAGTCCGGGATTTTGACGAAATGGCCTTTGATCCTTGGCTTCAACCGATTGATTTGTAGGAATTTGTTCTAACTGGTTTTCAACCAATCTGAACCGACCTGATCTGCCCTGATTTACTGAGTTTAAATTAATTCTGATTTAATTCAGAATTTGATGGGATTTTGGGCTCATTCTCTTTACTCTCCTTTAGGAATGGGCCTGCAAATAAATTAAACAATAATTAGGAAAAAGCAGAGTTTATTTTAAAATAAGTATGAGAATATGATAATGAATGTGTAATATTAGCGACCGATCACACCCCAATACCTATCTTTTGCTCGTCCTCGAGTAAAACAACTAAACAAAAATTATTAGACCACTTTCGCAGGTCACGCGATTGCACTGAGCATGTGCAACAAGCTGTTAAACCTCTATGTTAACCCTAGAGGGCAGTTTTGTCTCGTGAGGGTTTTCAGTGGATTACACCTACAAAATCCGTAAATAAAGTGAAAAATGTTAGTATTTTGAAAACACATTTTGAAAGAAAAATATTTAAAATATTATTGTAAGTTTTAAGTAATCTATAAGTTATAGGAAAACCAAAATTTTCATTCCTAAACTTAGTCTCTACTCAAAAATTTGTTATCAATCAAAGTAAGGAGTCAAATTGTGTTGGCCCAGAGGCCTTCCACTCTAGTTTTGATGATGATTAACTCATGTAGTTATAGTTTACTAATAATCTTGTGATATTTAGTTTCAGATATTTAACCAAGATATTAGTAGGTGATTATCTTCAACAAACGTATTTTGGAGCTTTCACATGGTGATTCAAGAGCTCGAGCGTCAAGTTCACATCTAGCACTCGGTTGGAGTCAAGCTCGGGGAATCGCATTTGGATCGAGTCCACTTGGAGATGGCGTTCTACAAGAAGGCTTCGGTTTGTTTAGTTAAGATTTTGTTTAGATCCATTGTAAAGATTAGATAGTGTGATATGCTCAAGTTCACAACACACACACTTGTTTTAAGTTTCATGTTTATTGGTTTTGATTTTCGGTTTAACCGATCTTGGTTTTCATGAATAGATAGAATCAAAACAAGTTTACATGGTTTAATGTATATTAGATTTGAGCTATATACATCTATACTTCATGCACTTATAAAAACTTATTTTGACAAGCTATTCATGTGTTTGGAGTTTTGTATTTAGACAAAACCTATTTTTGAATTAATGTCAAAAACATAGATATAATACCTTTCATGTATATTGGATTCTATCCATATACTATATGCTTCAAAGTTGTTTAACTATCATGTTTTTGTATTTACACGAGTTTTGAAAAAATCGGATTTCCATTTCAATAATATAAGTTTTAGAAAATACAGTTTTTGGTTTGAGACAAACTTTTCAAGTCACAAAAATGGTTCAAAATGTTTGTAAGATGATTTGATTTTTACTCAAACATGCTTGTATTTCAAAGATATAACATGAACTAATTTTTGTGGAATTTATTTGTTTTTATGGGATTTTCTAAAAGATAAAAACTTAAGATTTTTAGTCCCAAAATCTGTCAGGCTGGCTGACTGCAGGTCGACTGGGCCGGTCGACCGTAGCAGTGAGCGATCGACCGGGCCGGTTGACCGACGTGCACAGAACGTGCACGCAGCCTTGCTGGGGAGGCCAGTCGATCGGGTCGGTCGACCGCCAGAGAGCTGTGCTCTTTAGAAATGCCTCCGGTCGACGGGGCGGTCGACGAGACAGAGAACTCTGCTCTCTGTATCCAGCTTGGTCGACCGGGCGATCGACCGGCCAGAGTGCCGTTGCTCTCTGGTTCTAGGTACGGTCGACCGGGCGGTCGACTGCTGGGCTCAACGGTCAAATTTTTGACCGTTGGCTGGTCGACCGGCTGGTCGACCGGAAGGGCAAACTGGCCTTTTCAGCTGCCAAAGGGCAGATTTCCAAATGGGTTATAAATACCCCATTTGAGTTGGTTTTTCAAGAAGAGTTTTTAAGAGCAAAAATTTCATCTTCTCAGGTGTTTTAATACAAGTTTTCAAAAGAGTTTTTAAGCTTAAAGATTTGATCTTTATTTGTTTTAAAGGGTTGGAAAAATCAAGAAAAGGAGAAGTCTTTGGGATTATTTTTGATCTTCACTTTATATTCATTCTAGCAGTTTTCCCAAGAGTTTTTCTTTGAGTTTTAATTTCCAAACTCTTTATTTCTCACACTTGAGCTTATCATTCTATCCTATCTATAGGATCTTTGTTTTAGTGAGAAAATTGGTTTGTGGTTGTTAGACCACCAAGTTGTAAACCTTCCATTAATTTTGATATCCCTCTAGTGAGAGGTGATTGAGTTGTTATCCCTCAAGTGTGAGGTGATAGTGCAAGTGGTATTTGGCTTCCTCTAGTGAGAGGTGGAGATTGTGTTAGAATCTCTCAAGTGTGAGGTGATTGTTGTTTGAGTGGCTTTGTGCCTATCCCTCTTAGTGTAGAGGTGATTTGTTTTGTGCCTTGCCTCTAGTGAGAGGTTGTATTGGTTGAGAGAGAAGTTGTGTACTCTCAATTGTATTGCCCCAAATCGTCAGTGGAGGTTTCCTGTGTAGGAAGTCTTGTGTGGACGAGTTAGTGAAAATCCTTCTGTGTGAAGGCGGGGAAGTAGAGCTGTGTGCTCGAACCTCGAAACATATCTTGGTGTTTGCGATTGATCCACTTTCTCTAACTCTCTCTCTTACATTGTGCATTGATTCATATTGCCATATCATATACATGCTTGTGTTGTTTGTGTGTGCCCATACTTGTGTTTAACCAAGAGAGCTCTACATAGCACCTCAACTCTAATTTAGAGGAATTCAGAGGAGTTAGTCCAGAGCCCTTCACCGGGAATTCGGCTACACTCGTTGGTTACACTAAGTGTGTTGCATTAAGTTTTTAATTCCGCATCATGTTCATTAGATTAGCCATACACCTATTCACCCCCTTCTAGGTATATTTTCAAATTGTACTTCTCATCTAGTCTATTACTTTATCCTAAGTCATATGCACCTTGTGACCGTGAAAATTTTGACTAAGGGTTCTTTAACTCTAACTCTTATGCCTTATATATATATATATTTTTTGGTGGTATTATTCCTTAGTTCATTAGGCTTCTAATCTGCTCATGTAACGAGCCTTTAATCGATGACTCCCAAACCAAACGGTCTTAGGGCACCGGGTGAGAAAACACCCCAAGGACTTAAGGACTCGAGCAAATAAAGCCACAAAACTAAGGATTTTATTATATGAACCACTTTTAGGCGTGAATATTTATCCTTTATTAGGCACAAATACCCAGCTTAATTAGAGGATTATATATATATATATATATATATATATATATATATATATATATATATATATTCTCAAACTTATCTAATCATCTTTCGCATAAATACTAAGGCTTACTTAGGCCAAATCACCTAGCTAATCAATAATTAGATTTGTTCATCTTTCATAGATATATTTTTTTCTTTTTCTTTTTTTCTCTTTTTTTTATAAGGCATAAGAATCTTTGTTTTTGAACCCTAAGTGTGTAAGTGTATGAAGTGTGCATATTTCATTAAGGTAAAGATCAAGACTAAATTACTTTGACAAATTATCTTCCTAACCCTAAAAATCAAACAAATAATCTTATTTGACCAAGTTTAAGAAATCCTAATTTTGATTTTCTTATTCCTTAAAATTGACTTAATTTCTTACAAAAAATATGTCAAAATATTGTTTCTATTTTCAAAAAGTTTTTAAAAGTAAAGAAATTTTTTTAATAAAAAGAAAAACCAAAGTTATGTTAGAACCCTCCCCTACACCTATCTCATGCATTGTCCTCAATGTATGAATTAATGTATAGATGCATGAAAAAGAAGACAGGGAAGGAAAATACTACCTTAAGGTGGTGGTTCCGGTGGTGGTCTGATTGGTCCACAAAATGCGGCCCAATCGACTTTGCATGGAGCTCGGAGAAACCCACCAGAAATCTCTCTAATATAACCCACTAAAATGATGTATACATGAAAGATTTTTTTTAAAAACTTAACCCCATCTAATTTCCAAATTTCATAATTAATTTCGGAGTCAATTTTGTCAACCGCCTTGTCCCACAATGGAGTTTGAAAAGATGAAATGATTGACTTAGACTTTGGAAGTATGGGAATTAATACCGACTCAGAAAAATGACTTAAGTCAAGTAAAGGTTCAGGAGTCGAGATTAGTTTAGGAAGTGGGTCCAAATCAAGAAGTTGAAACTCAAGTCTATATTCTTCCCCACAATGGAATGTGACTTAATATTGGTGATTCAAGTTCAAGAATGACAGGTGTAGGAATCAAAACTGACTCTAAAATATTACTCAAGTCGGGTAACAAAACAGGAGTCAATATTGATTCGAAAATTTGAACTGGATCACAAATTGAGAATCTAGGTCACATTTCTCATTAAGTTCAATTTTATAAAAATGAGAACTTACCAATTTGTCAATGGGACTTTCAAAAGTATGAAATTGGTCAAGTTCAATATGATGTCATCAAATATAGGCGATTCAATTTCATTATGAATTGGCACAGGATCCAATGTTGACTCAGGAAAAAGATTGAAATCAGGTGAAGACACCGGAGTCATAATTGAATCGGGAAGTAGAATTGAATCACTAAGTTGAGGTTCATGATCATATTCATTCTCAAGTTCAATTTCAGGAAAGGAATAACTTGCCAAACTGTCAATGTCACTTTCAAAATTTGGAGCTTGGGCAAGTTCAAATGATTGTGCTGAAATGGAACCTTGTTTTCCAAAACAACATGACTCTTTGGCTCTAACAGAATAGTTAGCGACATCAGAACTGGCCAAACGGTGAGAACGTAGAGTTTGGTCCATCATATCTATGTCATGATTACGAGCGTTTTGAGCCTGAGTCATGGATTCAAGCATCTTTTCATAGTTGATTGGTTCATCGTTTTGTTGCGATTGATATTGAAAAGATGAAGTGTTATTTTGAAAATGGTGGTGAAATTGTGAGTCCATCAGATTTTGTGATTGTTGTTTGGACTCACGCATACTCATTTCCAAAATTGATGGTTTTCTATTTTGGACTGGTGGAACTGAGTATGAATCTTGGAAATATTATGGACAAGGTGGATAAGGAGGACAAGTTAGTTGAAAATTGGACTCGGGGAAGGTGAATCCCCATTAACTCTGTGAAGAGTTGAAATTATTCTGGAAACTATGGTTATAAGATTGGGGGCATGGGTTATATTGATTCAGATAAGACCAATCCGGCACACTATGTTGGTTAAAGTTATGATATGCCGGGTTGGTAATATCCGAAAAAGAGGTTGGTGTGTAATATGGATTACCATTAAAATTTGAAAAATTGTTGTTATAAGCCATATCACACAATAAAACACAAACAAATAAGCAAACCAATAAAAAGGAAAAAAAATCTAACCTAAGTTAGGGTAAACCTTAGACCTAGACGACTCCTAACTGGATAGACTGTCCACAGAAGGTATAATGTAAACTTTGACCACAAGCTAATCAGCCAGGTCAGGGAAAGATTGGTGGGAGGTGTCCGCGCAAAAGTGACAGGCCTAATTAAGCCAAACCACCAGCCTTCGGAATTTCGCCCCTCAATCCCTTTCCTTAGGCACTGATTTGGCAGGAGTCAAATTCTAACACATTCCCCCTTAGCATAATCTCCTAATTTAGTCCGAGATGTCCCTAGGGCCAACGTCTACTCATTTTTAGTTAGGCTTGGGTTAGTGAGTGAGGAGATTGTTTGTGGGCTAAGGGAGGGTAATGACTTCCCCACCTTATCTTGTTTATAGGAAAGCCCTTAAATCAATTTAGTGCAGTGTACAAGTATATAGAAAAAAAAGTAACATTCAAGCAATATTTCATACAAGAATGAACCTTATACTAAATGCTATGCACACATACCTTGGCTCCAGCACTCTTTAACAGTAAATAGAAAATGAAATTAAATAAACACGTGCCTGTAGGCTGTCTAAAAATCATTAGAAGACAAGCCATTAAAAGAGGCAGAGTTTCAAGTTCTGGACGCAGGACTGATGATGGTCAGCCGCGTCTCAACCTCAAGGCGCGTGGGCTCAACACCCGCGTCTCAATCTCAAGGCGCGTGGGCTCGACACCCGCGTCTCAGCATCAAGGCGCGTGGCTCAACACCCGCGTCTCAACCTCAAGGCGCGTGGGCTCAACACCCGCGTCTCAACCTCAAGGCGCGTGGGCTCGACACCCGCGTCTCAGCATCAAGGCGCGTGGGCTCGACACCCGCGTCTCAGCATCAAGGCGCGTGGGCTCGACACCCGCGTCTCAACCTCAAGGCGCGTGGGCTCAACACCTGCGTCTCAACCTCAAGGCCCACGTCTCGGTTATAACCGCCCTGGTTATGGGGCCAGTCGCCGCCCACATAGCGGGGAGGTCAGCCCCTCATTGTGGAGCGTTTTTTAGGGGGCACGATCACCCCTGGAACCTCTATAAATAGCCGCGCCGCTATGAGGGGAGACACACAACGACACATACACACAGACGGGGAACGACACAAGAGACAGAAGAAGAAGAAAGAAGGGACGACAACGGGCTGATCAAGAGAGAGAGCAGCAGGAGAGAGCTAAACTCTTCAGCAAGCTTGCCGCGAACAAGTTGCCCTTTGCCTACCTCCTCTTTGAGAGTTTTGGTAGACAGAGCTGTGTTACTCCTTCTACCAGCCAAAGAGAAGATCCCTGACGATCCCGACGGTCATCCGGTCAACGGAGAACAAGATTCACTCTCCACCGCCACTTGAAGAACCCAGCACTAAACAAAGGGAGGATTCAAGACTCAACATCCTCCCTCCCTTGTAATCGGAGTATTAATCCGTTGTAAACTTTCAATTGATTCAAGGAAACTTTACGCGAATTTTTCCTCTGCATACAAGAGATGGCGACTCCGCTTGGGACTTCGTTTGTCACTGATGAGCAAATCGTGGCGCAAGATGACGTCCTTCGTGAGGGAAAGATGGTCGAATCGCTCGTTGTCGAGTTCGACCAGGCAAAGTACGAGGAGTTTCTCTCTTCCGGCTCCAAGAGCCCCAGGACCCGCGTCTGCCGCAGGGTCTCGACAGGGAATGCCCCCGAAGCCCGATCTGAAGCTCTCTTGGGCGCTGCTGCTGCCAACTGTGCCAAGCAAGATACACGCGCCAACGCCTCTCAGAAGGCCTGCGTGATCTCAGGCACAACTGCCGCTGCGATCAACCGCGCAGCACTGAACACACGCGTCAGCGTCTCTCAGGAGACCCGCGTGGTCAAAATCTCTGGTGTTCAGCATCAGGTCGTCGTTGGTCACTCTCCTCCTCCACGAAGCAACCGAAAAGCTGAGCGTCGACAGAGGAGACGTGCGCGTCAGCTACAAGTTGGAACCTCTGGTTGTCCGACTGAGGCTGGACGCGACGTACAATCTGGCGCCTTGCCCGCGCCACGTCCAGCACGTGAAGTCCGCGTTTGGCGGCCCAAACGCGAGACTCCTCAAGCTAGGTCCTCTGAAGACCAACTCACCAAACGCCAAGGTGAAGCCTCTGCGCCTCGTCAAGCGCGAGAGGCACGCGCCCCATAGGCGTGGGGCCCAGCAGCCCATCCTCTCTCAAACGTCTCTGCTCCGACGCACCGAGCGGCAGCACGCCAATCGTGTCTCGTCCCAACAGAGACGCCAGACGCGCGTCTTACAGCCGCGGCGCGAAAATCGCGTCCCTGAAGCCCGCGCCCATGCTGTACAGCATATGGATGCCTCCCGTCTTCGACGTTGCGAGGTTAATCTCTTCGATTCCCCTCCCGTGGATTTGAGGGATTACTTGACGAAGAAAAGAAGTGCCAATCAGGTCACTTCATCATGTTGCTGCCAACGGCTCATCCATATGCTTTCTGAGTGCCGTTGCGGATCAGGTGTGAACCAGCAGTCTTTAGTTAGACAGCTGACCCTGATTCCCCCGTCAGCCAAAAGAAGGCGCTCCCACAGAAGGAGAACCTTCTCTGACATTGAGTACCCGGAGCTCACTGCGAATATGATGAGCAGGAGCAAGGGAAAACAACCTGCAGTCAGCTCGGATGAGTCTGACTCTGAACGGGAAGGAGTATATCAACACACTCGCACCCGGACTGGGGCCATTCCCCCGATTGATTATAATGCCTTAGCCCATGGCATTAAAGTGAATGATTCTCACTCCGCCGTGGCGGAATCACGGGCTTCAAACTCTTTCGTTGAGAAGGAGGCCTCCGCCTACATGATAGGCACTCCTGAGGAAACGGCTAGACGTTTAGAATAACATCCCGACTGGGTAGCCAACATTATCCCAGTTGCCAAGAAGAACGGGAAGATCCGGATCTGCATCGACTTCCGTGATCTAAACGAGGCTTGCCCCAAAGACGAATTCCCATTGCCAATCACAGATGTCATGATTGACAATACTTGTGGATTCGAACGAATGTCCTTCATGGATGGATTCTCAGGATACAATCAAATTAAAATGTATCCTGATGACGAAAAGCATACCTCCTTCAGGACACCCCTAGGGGTATATTGCTACACCGTCATGCCCTTCGGACTGAAGAATGCAGGGGCAACATATCAAAGGGCCATGAATGCCATTTTCCATCAGCAAATACGCAAAACGGTGGAGTGTTATATTGACGACATCGCGGTGAAAAGTCGCGCTAAGGGTGATCACATAGCTGACCTGAAGGTGGTTTTTGACATCATGTGAGCTCATCAGCTAAAGATGAATCCCACCAAGTCCTTCCTGGGGGTGGCCAGTGGCAAATTCCTAGGATTTGTTGTAACTTCCACAGGAATCCATTTGGACCCGGAAAAGATCCGCGCTATCCAGGAGATGCAACCTCCGAGAAATCTCAAGGAACTCAGGGGATTGCAAGGACGATTGGCGTACATCCGCAGGTTTATATCAAACCTCTCCGGAAGATGCCACCCCTTCGCCAAATTAATGAAGAAGGGTGTCTCGTTCATTTGGGACGACGCTTGCCAACAAGCGTTCGAGGAAATTAAACAATACCTCACACAACCACCGGTCCTTGCAGCTCCGGTATCCGAAAAGCCGTTCCTGGTGTACGTCCGGGCAATGGATCATTCTTTGGGAGCTCTACTAGCCCAGAATGATGATCAAGGACGAGAACAAGCAATCTACTATTTGAGTAGAACAATGATCGGAGCCGAACATCGGTACAACCTGATCGAGAAGGAATGTTTGGCGTTGGTGTTCGCCATTCAGAAAATGCGACACTACCTGGCGGGCCAAACCATAAATGTCATATCAAAAGTCAACCCCTTGAGGTTACTCATGACAAAACCTTCATCGCTAAATGGCCGACTGGCAAAATGGGCCATATTGTTATCTCAATATGAAATGCATTTTTTACCACAGAAGGCCATTAAAGGACAAGCGGTGGCAGATTTCTTAGCTGAGCACCCAGATCCGAGGGCAGCCAAAGTCTACGAGGATCTCCCAGATGAAGTCGTTGAAGCCTGCCTAACTCAGACATCGTTCGAAAGTCAAGTGTGGCAGCTTTTCTTTGACGGTGCATCCAGAACAAGCCTAAAAGGACACATCGTAGCGGGGGTAGGGGTAGTACTCGTCTCGCCACAGAACTATGTGATTCCTCGAGCTGTCTCATTAACTGAGCCTTATTCCAATAATGTAGCGGAGTATAACGCTCTCTTGATTGGGATGCAACTCGCCGATGAGATTGGCGTTAAAAATCTCGAGGCATACGGTGATTCTAAACTCATCGTCAGCCAAGTTCGCGGGGAGTACGAAGTCAGACATGAAGACCTAGTACCCTACTACAACGCAACTATCCACATGGCCGAGAGGTTCACAAACTTCTACATCGATCATGTACCGCGCAGGCAAAATGCGCATGCAGATGCACTGGCGTCCCTCGCGGCCTCCTTAGCTCTTCCAGCTGGAGCAAAGAAGAAGATATTCGTCTACAGCCACGACCTGTATTGCCCGAGAATTACTCTCAAGCACTATCAGGAGTCAAAGGGAGAGTATCAAGGCAAAGAAGCGCTGGAATTGTCAACCGGGCCGAGCTTAAAGACTGGCGATTCCCCTATATCGACTATGTCTTGTATGGCATCCTGCCTGAGGACGCCAAGGAAGCGGCTGCCATTTGAAGGAAAGCCCCTAAATTTTACTACAATGCGATTACACGAACATTGTATCGTCGATCGCATGACGGGGTCTTGCTCCGGTGCCTCTCACCAAAGGAGGCTCAAGAGGTATTGAAAGAAGCCCACGACGGCATGTGTGGAGCCCACCAACCCGGCCCAAAATTGGCACATCGACGCCAAAGATTGGGTTACTATTGGCCCAAGATGATTGCCGACGCCGTCACTTATGCTAAAAGATGTCACGCTTGCCAAGTGCATGGCGATTTCATCCATCAAGCACCAGGCTACCTCCACTCTACGACCTCTACCTGGCCATTTGAAATGTGGGGGATGGATGTAGTTGGTCCTATCAGCCCACCATCATCAAAGGGACATCGGTTTATTTTGGCAATAACCGATTACTTCTCTAAATAGGCCGAAGCTATTCCTCTGAAGGAGGTAAAATCGTCTAACGTGATCAAGTTTGTGAAACATCACGTTATTTACCGTTTCGGTGTACCTCGGCGAATTGTCCATGACAATGGACCCCAGTTCATCAGCCAGGCATTCCAGAGATTCTGTGCCAAGTTCAGAATCCAGAGTGTGTCCTCAACGGCATACTACCCCGCCGCTAATGGCCTCGCAGAAGCTTTCAACAAGACTATTGGCAAGCTTCTCAAGAAGTTCGTCTCGAAAAGTCAACGAGACTGGGACGACAAGCTGGGTGAATGCTTATGGGCTTACCGCACAACTGTGCGAACCCCAACTAAAGCCACGCCATTTTCTTTGGTATACGGATGTGAAGCCGTACTTCCAATGGAAATCCAAATCCCATCTCTACGCGTCGCCTTGACAGCGGAGATGACAACCGAGGAGAAGCATCGACAGAGGCTCCAGGAATTGGAGGCCTTAGATGACAAAAGTCTGCAGGCCCAACAACAAATCGAGCTTTACCAGCTCGAATTACCAGAGCCTTCAACAAGAAAGTTAAAGTGCGAACTTTCAAGAAAGGCGACCTAGTCTTAGCCGTCAGAAGACCCATGGTGATGACGCACAAGACAAAAGGAAAATTCCAACTCAAATGGGAAGGACCATTCGTAGTAGAGTCAGTCTACTCGAATGGATCGTATCGCCTCATTACTTCAAATGGCGATACACTCATGATGCCGATCAATGGCAGATTCTTGAAGAAGTACTATCCTTAATAGTACTTCTCCTCCAATCACGTTCAAAATTACACCTCTGATCAAAACAAGAAGAGCTTCTTCATTAATATCCAACGCCTCCGACGGCTAAGGATAGAGGAAAATGTTGGCTTCTAAGCCCAACATAAGTCTTCGACAACTCATCATGCTGAGGGGAATAGCATGGCTAGCCCAACTCAAACGGTAGTTGGTAAAAGCACCTCAAATCCGTTGATAGCTGAGGATTTGCTAAAAATCCTAAGTGGACTCAACTCCACTCTCCCCTCCAAAATCCCTTACCAATTCTCATCCACAGAATGGTGGGTCTACAAAATACAGTTGTTGTCAAGTTAACACTATACCTCTGACATTCCAAACTCCACTTGTCAATTCTCATCAATAGGATGACAGGTCCTCAAAATTGCTCGTATCGCAAATTAATTCTTGTCAAGTTAACATCACACCTCTGACAAATTACTGTTAAGTTCAACATTACACTTCTAACAGTAATCAAGTTGTTGTCAAGTTAATACTACACCTCTGACAGTCACTTTCCTTCAGACTTCCGTATTGAAGCTGAAACGAACGATGCTAAGTTTAACACTACACCTCTAGCATCTAAGTCATTGTTAAAGTTCAACAATACACCTATGACAATGAATTTCCCTCGAACTTCCATATAGGAGTTGAGATGACCAATGCCAAGTTCAATATTACACCTCTAGCATTACCATCACTGGCAAGTTAAAAATCACACCTATGTCAGTGACACTTTCAGTTTTCCCAAACGAAAGCTGAAATGCTTCTGAGTCAAGTTAATATCACACCTCTGATTCACATTCTTGTCGAGTTAACATCACACTTCTGGCAAGACAACTTTAAACCCGTTAAGTTAATATCACACCTCTAACAGTAAAGATTTTCCTAGATTCCCTCCGAGTCTAGTCTCACTTGTTATTCTTTTCAACAGAATAACAAGTCTACCTAAAAACATTGTTAGGTTAATACTACACCATTAACAGTGTTTTTCTTCAACTCCCCAGCTAAACTTAATCAAGTGAATCCTAAACCTTGATAAAGGCCCATTTTCCCTGGGGGTACGAGTTTCACTTGTCATTCTCCTTTATAGATTGACAGGTCCACAAAATTATCCTATCTCTTGTCAAGTTAATATTACACCTCTGACAGTATTGTGAAAGTTCCTAAAATTGGATCTTTCCCTACAAAATTTGACTTATTAAGGTTATCATCATAATTTTGACGAAGTCAAAGATTTTCTGCTTCTATGCGTCTAACTGAAGACAAAAGGTTCAAGACAATAGAAGAGACAGAAAGAAAAATGTCACTTTTATTTATATCCAGGCATATGAAAGTGATACAAAACGCTCTCTTATACAATAAGATTGAGTGTTACATTTAATGGAGTACAAAGAAGTCCCTCTCTCTCTCAGAGGTTGCACTCACTCCTTGAAGCCGCATCTGATTCCAAGTGCAAGATGTTTGGAAGGGCGCCAAAATAGAATCAGACATTGTGGCAACGATCAGAAGCTGGTTGCACCGCGATGCATGATGTAAACATCGAAAGAGCCCTAGCTGACTAAGCTAAGAGCAATGGTGTTCTTGAGGTCCGGTGGCAGCAGAAAGCCCGCAACCCTTCATTCACAAACATGGAGTGTCCTTGATGTCACTTCTGGGGTAAGAAAGGAAGGGGATGCTATCTGCCACTATATCCACCGTGACCCCCTCGCCGCCATACTCACCCTGACCATCCCTTGCCAGCAGGCATGACTGGTGCATTGGATCTGAAGAGACCTTGGCGAGGGTTGAGTCCCGTCAGGGACATAATATATCCCTTGTGGACGAATATCGAACGAGTTCGCCGGCCGAAATATTCTTCCAGGGGCCCAGCGAACCTGAAAAAGGACGATCAAGCCTACCTGCAAGAAGCAAACAAGGGAATTAGACAATTCAGAACTTAGTACACTTCGATAGAAGAAAACTAAGTTACAAATGCGGTTATTGCTGAAGACTGCAGACGCGAGAATGACCCACGCAGTGAGTCAAACTTCCGCGGTGGCAGAAACAGACGCGAGCAAGACTATGATACACACAGAATTCAAACGCGACCTAATTCCACATCCGCGTTTAAGATACAAGGCGCGCAGAGAATCAGACGCCAAAAAATTGCCATCTCTCTGTTGGAGGAACAGGAGTTGCAAGATTCGGGTCTGAAACCTTCAACCCGAGTTGAAATTCATCCAAGTCAGTGGCCTTAAAATGCGAGCTTCATGAGAAAAGCCAGCGCCAAGTGCCAAAGACTTCTGTGCTCCGTCCAGAGAAGTTCAAGTCGATGGCGCAAATTCCAGAAAAGGAATGCACCAACTAAGACTTCATCCAGATGATAATATCTCTTTAAGAGATATCAAAGTTCAAACCTGGCTGAGTTAAAAATGTCATGCCAAACCAAGAAGGCGTACCCGCAGAGGCCTCTATTAAGAGTGTAACTCTCTGCATCGAAGCGCGGACATAAAAGGAGTTCAGAGAGACGCTTTCTGTTATTGAAATCACTTGACCGTGGTAATCTTCTGAAGAGACCAAACAGAAGCATGAAAGTCTGGGTCATCTTCATCCATGGAGGCAAACCCCTGGTGAAGTCCTTGAAGGGAGAAGACAGAAACTCTCAGAGCACTCGCTCTCAAAAAGAACACAGTATGGACTGTTAAAGGGAGAGAAGGAACCCCTATTTATAGGCATCCCCTGATCACTGTCATTAATGGTTCATTAATCAAAACCGTCGGCCTTAATGATCGCACGATCGTCAAAGTCCAATAGGAGTCTGACGCGTGGAACGTTGCTTCGGGAAGCGTCGCAGACGCTGGTCTCAAACCGCTAGCGCCGGTTTTGCATTAAAAAGCATTAACGCCTAAGCCCAATGAAGAACTGACGCGTGGACAAACCGCTTCGGGAAACAACGGACGACCCGGTTTTCCCAATCGTCAGTGAAGACTTGACGTTCAAAGATCTCATGAAATCTTTAAGTCAGGCCACATTTAACGCCTGGGAAGTTACATCAAGACGCAGATGAGAAATCCACGTCCAGGAATCCGCGTCCCCTTTTCAGACTGAATGACGTCCACCTGCATTTCAGAGGAATGTTCGCGTGACCCAAAGTTGCGTCCCTTCAGCAAGCGGGGCCCATTTTAAGGGAAAGCACTTAACTCAGCAAAAGACTTAGGCCATTATGGGATTAGTCAGAAAATACGCAAGGCTGCGTCCTCGCGTCCGCTCAAACCGCGTCTTCATCAGAGGAGCTGCGTCTGCATGGGTAGTGACGGGTTTTTGGCACCTAGTCAAAAGACACAACGCTGCATCCTTAAGGACTGCGACCAATGAGTCACACTCAAAAACTGCGTCCTTCGCGTCACTTGAACCACGTCTTCATTAGCAGGACAGATTCGCGCCGCGTCTTCATTAGCAGGATAGATTCGCGCCAATTAAGCCCGCGTTTCTCTCTGTGAGTTGACGCCGCGTCTCATCAAAAGGACTTGGTTCTGCCTAAGTTCCTATGAAATGATGACCGCGTCTCTCTTCCTATGAAATGATGACCGCGTCTCTCTCTATGATTTAATGCCACGTCTCATCGGAAAAACTTAGTTCTATCTAGGTTCCTATTAATCAATGCCGCGTCTCATCAAGAAGACTTGAGTTAATGCCGCGTTTCATTAAAGAAGTTGAATTCATCTACAGCAAGGCAATAAAGATGAAACAAGAACTCCGAAGACTTTTATTATTCAAAAAAAATGATAAAAGTAGATACAAACACTCTGGTAAATGGAGTGCCCTTTTCCTTTTTACAACAAAAAAGAGAAAAGAAGAGAAGGCTACAAGTCCTGGTTCGCCAAGGAACGGATTTGCTCTCTAAGGCGATGTATCTTATGTTGACGCGCCTTCTCAGCCTCCATGAGAGCTTGGGCCCGCAGATTCGCCTCAGATAAAAATCCTGCGCTTGTATTCGGAGGGATTCCAACTTGGATGAACGAACAGAGAGGTTGCTTCAACTTGCGCCTTGGCAGCCTCTAACTCCGCTAGCCTCTTTTCAGAGGTAGCAAGCTTCTGTTCGTTAAAAACAATCATGGCCTCAGCCCTGGCTATAGCAGCCCGAGAGTCAAGGATAGCCTGCTTTGTAGCCTGTATGATCATGACAGATTTCTTGGACTCAACCGCTAGCCTTTGATGATCAACCTGGAAACCTGCAAGAAGACGGGTGTTATCGGTTATCTGCTCCTCCACCTCTCTTCGCTCTTGCTCTTGAGCAGCAAGGAGCCTATTTAGAGTTTCCTGGGCTTCGTGGAATGAGCCGGCATCCTCCAGGGATCGAAGCTCTCTCAGGTCTTGTCCCAGCTGCTCCACCACCAGCAGACACGCCTGGGCTAGCGAATTGCCTCCGGTCAACTTGATGTTCTCGGCCAAGTTTCCGAGAAACATCCGGGCGAATTCGAAGGAGCTACCCCCAGACAGGATGAAATCGATGCATGATCACATCGCGTCAAAGAACTGCTGCACCATTTTGCGTGTCAGAAACTCCATAGTATCATCGCCCGAGGTGCTCCCTGACCCCCTTTCTATCACGGGGTGTGGGATGTAAGCCAGCTCTTCTCGCGCAAGAGTCGGGCTGACCACCGGTACGACAGGAGCAAGAGTAGCCACTAGCGCTTCTAGGGGTGCTATCTCTGCAGGAACCTCCACAGCCGATGACAGAATAGTGAGCTCGACCTCCTCAGAAACCTCGTCCGAGGCTTGAGCTGTGTGGCCTTCCGGAGGGGCACTGACCGTCAGACTCTCCACCTGAGCCCCCCAGTTCTCTCTGCAAATTATCTCAACATTAGCTACAATGGTGAGAAGAGAAACATTCAAGACATCAAAGCTTCCTTACCAAGTTGGAGGTCCGGAGATGTCGAATTCTTGGACGAATCCTGCAGAGTAGAAGTCTCCCTGGCCTCAGTGGTTGCTTCCTCGTCCTGCAGAGTGGGAGTCTCCCCGATTTCAGTAGTTGCCTTCTCTGGAGGCATCTCGGCGGCTGGAGCCTCAACTCCTTCCGGCTGGGTCGACTCTTGCACCATCTCCTCGATATGCGAGGAGGTTGCAGCCTCAATATCCCCGACCAACCCTGCAGCATAAAAGGAGAATTTTAAAACCTCCTCTTCAAATGAAAAGGGAGATCAAGTCAGAAGGTGAAAAGAGTACCTTCAGCGGGAATAACTGCCGCCAGTGGTGATGCCGTCAACGGCTCGCACCCATTTATTTCCTCCTCCGAGATGTGTGAGAATTTACTCGGATCAGGAGGAGCGGGTTCGTCACCATAGTCGACCTCATCCTCAAAATCGCTTTCTTCTGCGGATAAGGAAGACGACAGTTCAACGCGAGAGGCCTCGGTAGCCGGAGCCTTGCCACCAATTACCCCAGTGGTAGGGCTGGGGTCAACTGTCCAAGGACTGGAGATGAACACACTTGGAGACCCAGGTTGCTGTGCCTCATCTCTCCTTTTGTGAGCTGAGGAAAACCCGGGCTGAGCTGAGACCCCCGGAATCTCAACATCACCCCCGCTCATGATGTCGACTTCGAACTGCTCGACCTCGTCAGCAGCGTCGGTTCGTCAGCAGGCTCCGCTTCATCCACAATCCTGAGGCCCTGCTGCGCAACCTGCGAGCAGGGATTAAGGGGGCATCATCCTCATCCGCCTCTTCTTCCCTCGGTTCCTCAACACCAGCTGGGATGTCTTCGGATAGAGAGACTTTGGCCGTCAAATCTCTCTGGACCCTCTTTGGGGCAGGGTCAGCAGTGGAAGTAGAGCCTCGAGCACGCTTACTCACCACCTGTCGAGCCTTTGTTGCTCGTGGCTCCTCCCTCGACCCTCTCCCAACTTCCCTCAGAGCCTTCAGATACTGCTCGACGCTCGCGAGCGTTTACCGGACCCCGACCTTGCTTCGAAATTTGCATTGATACTCTCAATGCATGAATACTCCGGAACAAAGTATGGTGTCTGGTTGACCTGGAAGTACCAGGTACAGAAGCTGAAGCTTGTGCGGCCCTTTGGCTCCTTGATAGGTAGACGGAAAGTTGCTTCCGTCCCTCCGGCCACGCTATAGTACCAAGCCCGAGCACCTTCGAACAAGTTCCCACTGAAGGCGAGTCGAGCATTGGGGTTGCCGACGTAGAGTTGATCATACCGAACTATCGGGCAAAGCGATTCGGCATATATGGCTCAATCGTGCATGAGGTCCCTTGCCGGAAAAGCACATACCCAGGCCGGATGTTAACCAACCACCAGAAATCCCCGTTGACAGCCTAGTGAAATCGTCTTGACCTGCGGAGTCAGTAAATAGTTCCCCGAAAGATGCACCAGGAATCTCGGGGAAGCAGCGGTAAGCTGGTAGTTCGAAGCAGACAGAATGCACTTTCGAACGTAATACATGTAAGTATTACACCAGTCAGAACCCTCCAACCGCTGTACAAAAGGGACAAAACCTCACTCCAAGGCACCGGCGTCATCAGAGAGGGGCAGTGCATCACGTACCAAGCCATTAAGTACGTGTAGGGCAGCTCGACCCGAGGGTTGGGGCGCTTCACCGTCGGCTTCCCCTCTGAGTCAACAGTCGGCCTGCCATGGGAGTCGACAGCTTCCCTGCCTCGCAGAAAGTCTGGGTTAACGCCCGCAACCCGCTTTGAATGCCAGCCGCCATGGCTGGGAGAAGGGCTATGGGCCTACCATAAGCCAGAAGCACCGCCGGGTACACTACGTCGGCAATAATGACTTCATGTGGCAGTGTTGGCACCACACAGCGCTTCAACCACAACATTAAGAAGCCCGCCAACAGTGCTCGATAGGAGATGGGGATCCGGGCTTGATGATGGAAGCTTTCGAAAACCATGTCAGGTTCGAAAACATCCTCGTTCGAAACCGTGGTATAGAAGCCTTCAGAAGCCTTAATCCTGTCGTCAATCTCCTTGTCGGAGCTGGGAACCAGTCGGGTTACCGGATGGTCTTTCTTGTTGACACCGTTAAATAAGTAGCTGGCCCAAGACAGCTGCTTGACTCCTCCCGACCTCCAAGAGGTTACCTGACCACAAATGTGAAAGTGACATAACACCTCCCAATAAGTCTCGTACACTTGAGGAGACCCTTTCTTCATAAGGTTGAGCTCCTCAGTGGTCGGGACATATTCCTCATAGGGAGAATCCCCTATGGCCAGCCCCGAGACCTCATGCAACTCGTGCAGGGCAAGGCCCATCTCTCCGACCGGAGTGAAGAATGTCCCCGTCAGAGGATTGTAACGCTCCAGGATCCCAAAGAAGTTTTGAGGGCTCGGTGGGATACCATATTGTACGGCCCTGACTGCTTGGTACAAATTCGTTTGCTCCAACAAGCCTCTAAGGTCGGCAAGGACGAAGCTCACCATCCTGTACCACCAATACTTCTCAGTGGAGTGGATCCACCCGGGCGCACGAAACTCAACCGGAAAATCACCCTCCACTTTCATGAACGCGTTGAGGAAAGTGGTGCCAAGTTTTGGTGTTTCTCCAACTGGGGGCTCAGTCCTGAGCGACCCGGGGAGCAGGCTGAGAACCGCCCTATCATGACTATCATGACGGTATACCTTTTTGGAGCCTAAGTCACCGAGAGTAATCTCAGGGACATATCGGGAAAGGTCCCATTTCATCTTCCGAGGGACGGACATGTGCTGAAGATAAGACAGCAGGTACATCCTCTCCATGTCCGGAAGAAAGAATCTTCTATCCCTTACCTGGCGGAGCCATTTATAAGTTCCGTCATACATGGAATAGCCGCCATCGCCGACATGGTCTCCAAAGAAGAAGGCAGGCTTCTCCAGTGGAATGCGAGCATCCGTTATGAATGCTGCGTCAGTCATAAGCTCCTGAAAAGTTGTCATGTCAACATTGGAGAGCCTTTCTTGCGCTCCTGCGACCTGTCAGCAGTCACAGGTACAGTCCTTTGCAGCACAAAGGTTAAATCACGGTCAGCACTACCTACGTGCCCAAAGTGGCGCTTCTTGGAGAGTGGAGCAGAAGAGTGTGGCACTGCAAAAAAAAAGGACACTTGATCAGACATCTTATCAAAAAAATGTGTTAAGTGTCTATATTCCAGACGCAGAAAAGAGATGACACAGAAATTATCAAAATTCGCGTCTAGACTTGAGAATCCGCGCAGAAGAGACACTGGACGCAGCAATTATTAAAATCCGCGTCCAGACCTGCAAATTCGCGTCCAGATGTGAGGCCCGCAGGATCAAGCCCGCGTTTTGAAAACCAAGACTTATGAAAAATCTCTAAGTACTTGGGCTCAGGTGCCAGACTCATAAAAATCAGCACCTGATGTCATAGAACGCAAGGATCAAGTCCGCGTTCGAATCCTTCACAATTAGAAATATTCTAAGTGGAGAATCCGAAATGCAGGGCTCACTGGCACCGGGTCGTCAAACCCGCGCCTTGGTTATCAACTCAAAGACCGCGTCTGAGACCGCGTCTGAGAATCAAACACGGTTTATATTCTGTGTTGACGGTTCTCCTCAAAAAAAAAAGGAGAGATTTTTTTAGGGGTTCCATGAACTTCCATTAATGGTGAAGGTTAAACCTAGATGGCATTATACCTGGGAAGAGGACTTCCTGCGCGGAGGAACCGCCCCTCTGGACCTCGGCGACGGCCGCCTTTGAGGATGATGCGGTGGGTTTAGCTTTGGGTGCCATCGTTAATCAAAAATCCAATGATGAACGATGAAGAAATGGAAAGAGAAAGAGAAGACTCCTTTTTTTTTTCTTCTTTCTAAAACCCTAACAGATGCGCTCGGAGAAGAAGTGATATCTCTCTGACTGTTGCCATTTATAGGCACAAAGATTTGCAAAGATACGCGGCGCGTGGCTCGATTAGCTCTACAGCGAGTTATCGCTTGACGCGTGGACAGATCATTTAATGAACCGGGAAGTTCGCGCGCCAAAAGGTGATGTCCCGTCGGTTCCCCAGAACAAGTGGCGGTGCACTCATGACATGGCACGGATTCGCACCCAACAGGCGCGCCTCTTCGATGGACGTGCCCCGTCAGCACAGCCATAGTCGCGTCCAGAAAGTCGTGTCCTTACTCAAAAGGATGCGTCTCTCCGAAGTTCGCGTCCTTCCAATCTGGCCTAGCATTGCGTTTTGAAAGTAGTACTATCTTTGCTCTTCAAAAGGAACTGGCGTTCAGTCCTTACTTCTGCAAATCAGTTTCAACAGTACACTGGCACAAGCAGACGATCGTCCACTCCTGGCTTAAAGCGCGTCCATGACTAAAAGCAATCGGGGTGGTTTAGACTGTGTATCTAGACACTCAACACGATCAACTCTGGTGGCCTCAAAGAGTTCAACAGTACACTCACGAAGACCAACTCCAGATAAGATCAAACCCGGAGCATTAACAGTCCAGTCATAGAGGTGAATTCAGCTAGAGTCCAAAGTATTTCGAAATCCGTCCCAGTTAACTGCGGAATATCGAAAACTTTAGAGGGGGTTCTGTAGGCTGTCTAAAAATCATTAGAAGACAAGCCATTAAAAGAGGCAGAGTTTCAAGTTCTGGACGCAGGACTGATGATGGCCAGCCGCGTCTCAACCTCAAGGCGCGTGGGCTCAACACCCGCATCTCAACCTCAAGGCGCGTGGGCTCAACACCCGCGTCTCAACCTCAAGGCGCGTGGGCTCGACACCCGCGTCTCAGCATCAAGGCGCGTGGGCTCGACACCCACGTCTCAGAATCAAGGCGCGTGGGCTCGACACCCGTGTCTCAACCATCAAGGCGCATGGGCTCGACACCCGCGTCTCAACCTCAAGGCGCGTGGGCTCAACACCCGCGTCTCAACCTCAAGGCCCACGTCTCGGTTATAACCGCCCTGGTTATGGGGCCAATCGCCGCCCACATAGCGGGGAGGTCAGCCCCTCATTGTGGAGCGTTTTTAGGGGGCACGATCACCCCTGGAACCTCTATAAATAGCCCCGCCGCTATGAGGGGAGACACACAACGACACACATACAGACGGGGAACGACACAAGAGACAGAAGAAGAAAGAAGGGACGACAACGGGCTGATCAAGAGAGAGAGCAGCAGGAGAGAGCTAAACTCTTCAGCAAGCTTGCCGCGAACAAGTTGCCCTTTGCCTACCTCCTCTTTAAGAGTTTTGGTAGACAGAGCTGTGCTACTCCTTCTACCAGCCAAAGAGAAGATCCCTGACGATCCCGACGGTCATCCGGTCAACGGAGAACAAGATTCACTCTCCACTGTCACTTGAAGAACCCAGCACTAAACAAAGGGAGGATTCAAGACTCAACATCCTCCCTCCCTTGTAATCAGAGTATTAATCTGTTGTAAACTTTCAATTGATTCAAGGAAACTTTACGCGAATTTTTCCTCTGCAAACAGTGCCTAAATGCAAAGTCTAAATCATTTTTAGCATTTACAATCAACTTTTTATTGTTGTGTTAAAAATGTATATACAGTGAGTCAAACAGGGAGATAAATGTTACAGAAATTCAGATTTTCAATTCAGCCAACCTGCAAAAATACAGGTTAGTAGTTCACTCAGTTTTGCCACTGGAATGTAGCAAATCTGAGGGCTTCTGGGTTCTGCTTTCTTGAGCAGAGTCCAGGGCCACTTATATGTCCACTGCAGCAGATATTCCTTGTTGTTAAATCTGTACACCAAAAACAAAGAAGAAGGTTAACAAAAAATGTAAACTTTAAAGAGAGTAACTTACCGTCCCTACCCGGCAACGGCGCCAAAATTTGATTGCAAAATGAAAGAGCAAGGATTTACCGTGTAGCTTTGGGCTAACGGGTCGTGTCCACGAGTAGGAATGCGATGAAAGCTTTTCGGTGTTTTGTTTAGAAAACTAAGAATGGTGCTAGTTTTTTTTAGTTGAAAAAAAAATGGAGAGAAGGGAGATGATTAAAAGAAAAGTTATAAATTTCGAGAAGGCTTTGGAAAAGGTGAATTTTGTATAAAATTTGTAAAGTGATTTGTTGTTTTTTAATAAAGAAGAAAATCTGGGCTCACTATCTCACTACTCAATGATATGTTCTTCTATTGAAATCATTAGTGCCTCAACTTGATCATAGGCCAAAAACTTAAGATTGATTTTAGAAAGCTTTAAGAAAAGCACATAAGATGTTTGGAAAAGTTAATTCTTTTCTTTAAGAAATCGTCCTGAATTGAATGTTAAATCATCAAGAAGTTCAAGTATGATATAAAAACAAGTTCAAGAAATGTTTTTAAAAGAAGTGGAAGTTTAAAATCTAAACCCATCCTCATGTGCCTTCAAGAACACTTTAAAAGAAGAAAGACTTTAGTTTAGGCGTTCAAATAATTCATTGAGTCTTTTTCATGAAAACCATTCAAAAGAAGAGGAATCAGAGAGAGGAGTAATAGTGAGCCCAGAAAACCAATTTAGCTACTCATGGAAGACAAAGAACAATGCAAGTAAATAATGCAAGACATACCGTAAAATGGAGTGGAAGAAAAGGTAACTTGATCCTTGTATTGATGTCACTTCAATCTTCAGAATACAATCACTCAATTCCTCTTTCTCACTGGTGTTTGTACTGAATTACAAATTGCAAACAAAGATACAAGAATACAGAATTGCAACGGCGCCAAAATTGATTGTAAAATGAAAGAGCAAGGATTTACCGTGTAGCCTTGGGCTAACGGGTCGTGTCCACGAGGAGGAATGCGATGAAAGCTTTTTGATGGTTTGTAATAACAAAGAATTGTGCTCGTTTTTTTAGTTGAAAAGAAAATGGAGAGAAGGGAAGTGACTTAAAGAAAAACTTAAAATTTAGAGAAGGCTTTGGAAAAGGTGAATTTTGTATAAAGCTTGAAAAGTGATTTGTTGTTTTTTTTAATAAAGAAGAAAATCTGGGCTCACTATCTCACTACTCAACGATTTATTCTTCTATTGAAATCCTTAGTGCCTCAACTGGATCATAGGCAAAACTTAAGATTGACTTTAGAAAGTTTGAAGTAAAGCATATAAGATGGTTGGAAAAGTTAACTCTTTTTTTAAGAAACCGTCTTGAATCGAATGTTAAATCATCAAGAAGTTCAAGTATGAGATAAAAACAAGTTCAAGAGACATTTTAAAAGAAGTAAGAGTTTAAAAATCCAAACCCATCCTCATGTGCCTTCAAGAACACTTTCAAAGAGAGAAAGGCTTTAGTTTAGGCATGCGAATAATTCATTGGGTCTTTTTCATGAAAATAAAAAGAAGAAGAATTGAAGAGAGGTACAATAGTGAGCCCAGAAAACGGAATTAGCTACTCATGGAATACGAAAAATAATTCAAGTAAATGAAGCAGGACATACCGTGAAATGGAGTGGAAGAAGAGAAAGTTTGTTCCTTATATTGATGTCACTTCAATCTTCAGGTTACAAGCACTCAATTCCTCTCTCTCACAGGTGTTTGATCTGAACTATGAATAACAAAACAAAGTTACAACTTCTATACTATCTAACAAAGAGCCTAAAACCTTAAAGATTAAAAAAAATTCCAATCCTAGTCTTCGATGTGTTCTTCTCTGTTGGAAATGGTATTTATAGGGAAAAACCAGAGGGGAGGGGTTGTAGGAAGATTGGGGGAGCATACGCTTCCCCAACAACCATAACCAAGTCGCGAAAACGCGGCTTGGGTCGCGTTTCCGCGGCCCTGGTGTGGCCAGGTGGTCACACCCAAATGGTGGGACTCCCCGGTTTGTTGATTCGCCCATATCTTCTACTGGTTTTCTCGTTTCAGCTCCAGGATTTGTCGAAACAGCCTTTGATTGTTGGCTTCAACTGCTTGATTGGGAGGATTCATTTCAACCAGTTTTCAACCTCTCTGGTATGCCAAGATTTGCCCTGATACCTTGATTTTGAATTATTCTGAATTAAATCAGAATTTGATGGGCTTGGGCTTGTTTCCTTTCCTTCTTTTAGCAATGGCCTACATTTAACAAAGAAGAAAAAGACTTATTAATAGGATTTATTAGATAAAAAGTATGGTAATGTGACAATGTATATGCAATATATGTGACTGATCAGAGGTCAAGTGCCCAATTGATTGGTAGTGAAAAGTGCATTTTATCATGACATTTACCATCACATTTTCATATTTATTCATATAATTCTGCACATTTACTAATATTTTATGATTTATTGTGTGCAGGCCTTGAGTAAATAAAAAATAAGAATAAAGCCCAAAAGAAGCCCAAAAGCCCATATTCAAGCCCAAGTACAAAAGTGCAAATATTAATTGTCAAAATTGCAAATACACAAGGGTCAAAGTTGCAAATACAAAGAAGAGGGAAGGATAGACTTCTATTCAACCCTAAACACTTGCGGGATGAGGATAAAAGCTAAAAGAAGAGAAGAAATTCGTGGAAAAGATTTGGATCTAGGTAACTTGCTTCCCAAGTTATATATAATTCCCAAGATAAAGAGCCAGGATCAAACTTCCAGAAAGAAACGACCAGATGGACGGACCAGGGGAGGCCACGCGCTAAAGCGCGTGGCCAGCCGCCACTACCAGGCCGCGGAAACGTGGCCCAAGCCGCATTTTCGCGGCAATCCAGTCTTATCCCGGGAACAGTTTTCGTGGGAGAGTTGTGTTGGGACTCTACTACCTTCTGCACCTATAAATACCCCTGCAGTGCAACCGAGAAGAGCGTCCAGCGCAGTACAGGGCCAAAGCTAGGGTTTTTAGGTTTTTTCTAGTTTGTAGTTAGGTTTTTCTTTTGTAATTTTTATTTCTTTTAAGAGAGAGAGAGAGGCTTATGTTGAGCATGACACCGATGTACCTTCCTCTTCTCTGCCATTGATTAAAAGCAATAAAGGTAATATTTTTCTTTTGTTCATTGCTTTATGTTCCTTTTCGTTTCTTCTCTTTTTCTAATTTTATCTCTGTTGGTTGATTGATGAGCATGCAAGTGATTTCCGAAGCACAAGTATAACGAGTCTTTACGAGTTCCAACGATACTTCATGGAGATGTTCTCCTCCTCAAGGTCCGTATCACTTCATACTTGCCCAGCTTGATGATATAATGCGAATAGGGGACTGAGTTCGATCCTATGGTTTATGCGTTGAACGCCTCCAAAGCAAGGTAGAGCATGTAAGGTTTTCACATATTTCCTCAACCAAGTTAAGGTAAGAGTTATTTTATTTTATTTTATTTTTGTAGATTAAATCACCATCTTCAAATTCTTTTCTTCACTTCCATTGTAAATATCACTTCTTCTTCTCCATCTTCCTTCTTTCTAACTTAACATTAAAATAATAAAAACTTTAGAGATAACTTATTGACAAAGCTTCCATCACTAGTCCTTTCCTGAGGATCACGACCCGCATAGCCACTACTACCGCGGATTAGAATTGAGAACCTTGCACAACTTGTTCTAAATCTAATATTATTTATTTTGTGTGCAGGGAAAATCTCAATCAAAACATTGGCGCCGTTGCCGGGAGGGACGGTAAGTTTTTCTCTAAATAAAAAAAATTAACTAATTCTTTTATTCTTTCTGTTTGCAGGTTTGGAAAAATAACAGCAGAAGTGGACATATAGCAACTCTGTGCCTCTGCCCTCGAAGGCAGAGCAGCAGAGCCTACTTCTTTGCCGCGGGTCCACGGCAATAGCCGCGTTTCCGCGGCCTGAGTAGTTCCCTACTGATCCATCTTTTTGCAGGTTGCTGCAAATTGCAATATCTGTCTACTGCTATGTTAAACTTTGTTCTGTGATAACCCTGCTTACTGCTAATTAATCAACAGTAAAATACTTGTTGTTAAAGATAAAAATTGATTAGACGTTTGCATATTAGGCACGTGTCTTTTCAATTCCTTTATTTTTACTGTTGAAGAGTGCTGGAGCAAGGTACGTTCGCATTGCATGTAGAATAGGACTCATCTCTTGGTTGATGCTTTGAGTGAATCTTATTTACATATCTTGTACACTTGCACAAAAATATCTTAAGGGCATAACCCATTAACAAGATAAGGTGGGGATTTCATCACCCTTCTTAGCCCAAAAATCATATCCCAAGCACTCACTAACCCAAGCCTAACTTAAAATTAGTAGACGTTGGCCCTAGGGACATCTCGGACTCAATTAGGAGATTATCCTAAGGGGGAACAGTGTTGAAATTTGACTCTTGCCAAATCAGTGTCTAGGAAGGGGATTGAGGGCCGAAAGCCCGAAGATTGGTGGTTATTTAATTAAGGAACGTCTTTGACGGAAAACCACCCCACCACTCTTGTCCTGACCTGGCTGATTAACTTGTGGCCAAAGTCTGCACCCTACCTCCCGTGGACAGTCTAACCAGTTAGGAGTCGTCTAGGTCATAGGTCTACCCTAACTTAGGTTAGAATTTTTTCTTTTTTTGTTTGTTTATTTGTTTGTTTTCTTTTTCTTTGTTGTGTTGGTGTGATATGGCATATAATATTAATTTTTCCAACTTTAATCTATATTACACACCTAACTCTTTTCGGACATTACCACCCGGCATATCATAACTTTAACCAATCTAGTGTGCCGGAATGGTCTTATCCGAATGATTATAACCCATACCCCCCATCTTATGACCATAATTTTCATACTTTCAACTCTTCATAGAGTTCATGGGGTTTCGCTTCCCCCGAGTCCAATTTTCAACCGACTTGTCCTCCGTCTCCACCTTGTCCACAATATTCCCAAGAGTCATACTCAGATCCACCCATTCAGAATAGAATACCATCTATCGGGGAAATGATAAGTATGCATGAGTCCAAGCAACAATTACCATCAATCGCAGACATGATTATGCGTGAGTCCACCGACTCACAACTTCATCACGATTACACTTCATCCTTTCAAGTCCAATCACAACATGATGCACCTATCAACTATGAAAGGATGCTTGCAGCCATGACTCAGGCTAGATTAGCCCGTGATCATGATATAGATATGATGGTTCAATCTTTGCGTTCTCACCGTCCGGCCAATTCTGATATCGCTGACCACTCTTTTAGAGCCGACGAACCAAGTTGCTTAGGACAACAAGATTCTACTTCAGTGCCATCATTTGAACTTGCCGAAACTCCAATTTTTGATAGTTTGGCAAGTTCTTCCTTTCCTGAAATAGAACTTGAGCATGAATATGATCATGATCTCCCACCTGATGATTCAATTTTACTTCTTGATTCAATAATGACTCCGGTGTCTCCACCTGATTTCACTTTTCCGAGTCAACATTGGATCCTGTGCCAATTCATCATGAAATTGAGTCACCCATTTTGATGATCATATTGAACTTGACCAATTTTACAAATTTGAAAGTCCCATGGATAAATTGGCAAGTTCTCATTTTTATGAGGTTGAACTCAATGAGATATGTGACCTAGATTCTTAAATCTATGATCAAGTTCAAATTCCTGAATCATTATTGACTCCTGTTTTGTTACCCGACTTAGGTAATATTTTCAAGTCAGTTTTGATTCCCACTCATATCATTCCTGAACTTGAATCACCACCATTGAGTCACATTCCCTTGTGGGAAGATTATTGTGGACTTGAGCTTCAACTTATTGATTTGGACCCACTTCCTGAACCTAGCCCGACTCCTGAACCCTTACTTGATTTAAGTTTCTTTCCTGAGTCGGTATTCGTTCCCGCACTTATGATGTCCAAGTCAATCATTCCATCTTTTCACTCTCCATTCTGGGACAAGGCGGTTGACACAATTGACTCTGAATATAATTATGAATTATGGAAATTGATGGGTGGAATTATTAAAAATGATTATACATACATTTTAGTGGGTTATATAAGCAAGATTTCTGGTGGGTTCCCCCGAATCCACAAAAAGTAGATTGGGCCGCATTTCGTGGACCAATTAGACCACCACCAGAACCACCACCTTAAGGTAACTTCTGTCTTCCCTTGTTCTTTTTCATGCATATATGCATTCATTCATACATTGAGGACAATGCATGAGATAAGTGTGGGGGTGGGTTTTACTAACATACTAACATAGGTAGAAACTAACCAAAATTTGCCAATAAAAAAAATATTATAAAAAGGACAATATTTTGACTTATCTTTTGATAGAAATCTAAGTTAGTTTTAAGGATTAGGAAAATCATGATTAGGATTTCTAAAAACTTGGTCAAAATAAATAAATTGTTTAAATGTTAGGTATAGGAGAGAAATTGAATAATTAATTAGTCTTGATTTTTACCTTAATGAAATTTGCATACCTAATGCATATCTAGGATTCTAAGACGAAGACTTTTGTGCCTCATATATATATATATAAAAAAAAAAAATAAAAAAAAGAAAAAGAAAATCACTAATTAAGCTGATACATGTGCCTCAAGAAGCATAAGTATTCATGCCTAAGGTGAGTAAATAAAATAAAGTCCTTAGTTTTGGGGCCTAGTTCACTCTCGAATTTGAGTCCGCGGGGTGCTTTCTCACCTGGTGCCCTAAAGCCAACCGGTTTGGGAGTCATCGACTTTAAGTTCGCTACATGGGTGAATTAGAAAGCCTAATTAAACTAAGAAATATGATATATGTATTAACACATCTAATAGTCAATTAGTTAGGTATGAGGGCCTCAAGAATCCTTGATACTTACACAAAAGAAATTAGATGAGTTATACATGCTAAAAAAAAATTTTTATTAACACATCTAATATTCAATTAGTTAGGTATTAGGGCCTCAAGAAGCCTTGATGCTTACACGAAAGAAAATTAGATGAAGTTATAAAAATAATAAAGAGGCATGAGAGTCCAAGTTAAGGAATTCCTAGCAAAGTTATAAGGATGCATATGATTTTTGGTAACGAAAAAGACTATATTAGAAGTTCAATTTTGACCCTTACCTAAAATGGATAACAATTTACTATATAAAGACTAAGTCTAAGAATGAATAAAAATGATAATCCTAAAAAATTATAGATTACTTAGTCTTTTCAAAAGTATTTCAAATATTTCCTTTTTATGGATTTTGTGGGTGCAATCCGCTGAAAACCCTCACGAGACAACACTCGTCCTCTAGGGTAACCTAGAGGTTTAACGGCTTGTTGCACATGCTAAGTGCAACCGTGATTCCTACGAAAGTGAGTTAGGTCAGATTAATTTTTTTCTTTTTCTCTTGATTTTTACTCGAGGACGAGCAAAAAGATATGTGTGGGGGTGTGATTGGTAGTGAAAAGTGCATTTTTATCATGACATCTACCATCACATTTTCATATTTATTCATATAATTCTGCACATTTACTAATATTTTATGATTTATTGTGTGCAGGCCTTGAGTAAAAAAAATAAAGAATAAAGCTCAAAAAGAAGCCCAAAAGCCCATATTCAAGCCCAAGTGCAAAAGTGCAAATATTAATTGTCAAAATTTCAAATACACAAGGGCCAAAGTTGCAAATACAAAGAAGAGGGAAGGATAGACTTCTATTCAACCCTAAACACTTGCGGGATGAGGATAAAAGCTAAAAGAAGAGAAGGAAATTCGTGGAAAAGATTTGGGATCTAGGTAACTTGCTTCCCAAGTTATATCTAAATCCCAAGATAAAGAGCCAGGATCAAACTTCCAGAAAGAAACGACCAGATGGACGGACCAGGGGAGACCACGCGCTAAAGCGCGTGGCCAGCCGCCACTACCAGGCCGCGGAAACGTGGCCCAAGCCGCGTTTTCGCTGCAATCCAGTCTTATCCGGGGCCAGTTTTTGTGGGAGAGAGTTGTGTTGGGACTCTGCTACCTTCTGAACTTATAAATACCCCCTGCAGTGCAACCGAGAAGAGCGTCCAGTGCAGTACAGGGCCAAGCTAGGGTTTTTAGGTTTTTTCTAGTTTGTAGTTAGGTTTTTCTTTTGTAATTTTATTCTTTTAAGAGAGAGAGGCTTATGTTGAGCGTGAACCGATGTACCTTCCTCTTCTCTGCCATTGATTAAAAGCAATAAAGGTAATATTTTTCTTTTGTTCATTGCTTTATGTTCCTTTTCGTTTTCTTCTCTTTTCTATTTTTATCTCTGTTGGTTGATTGATGAGCATGCAAGTGATTTCCGAAGCACAAGTATAACGAGTCTTTGCGAGTGCCAACGATACTTCAAGGAGATGTTCTCCTCCTCAAGGTCCGTATCACTTCATACTTGCCCAGCTTGATGATATAATGCGAATAGGGGACTGAGTTCGATCCTATGGTTTATGCATTGAACGCCTCCAAAGCAAGGAGAACATGTAAGTTTTCACATATTTCCTCAACCAAGTTAAGGTAAGAGTTCTTTTATTTTATTTATTTTTGTGGATTAAATCACCATCTTCAAATTCTTTTCTTCACTTCCATTGTAAAATCACTTCTTCTTCTCCATCTTCTTTCTTTATAACTTAACATTAAAATAATAAAAACTTTAGAGATAACTTATTGACAAAGCTTCCATCGCTAGTCCTTCCCTGAGGATCACGACCCGCATAGCCACTGCTACTGCGGATTAGAATTGAGAACCTTGCACAACTTGTTCTAAATCTAATATTATTTATTTGTGTGCAGGGAAAATCTCAATCACCAATCCTAGAATTGAACTTCCGTATACCTATTTGGTGGCATGGTATGTCATGCATTGCCATCTCTGATGACGGCTGCGTACGCCTCGGAAGACTTTGTGCCATTTCTTCAGAAGTTGGAGCGCTCATCTTGGCAGCATACCTATATATTCTACATTAGGAAGGCCATTCATAGCGACTCAAATTATTAGTTGGTCCGATCCTCTCCGATATTTAGGATACATCATATGGGGTCGCTTCCTGCACTTCGCGGGGTCAAATGGGTACACCACTCTATCGACCGTGTCTTCTACTGGCTAATGAGTATT